>JAQGAI010001029.1:0-16275 GCA_034696905.1 Lepidocyrtus violaceus | reverse complement strand
ATAATGGTACTACAAAGGAGGCGCCAAGCATAAAGATGCAAGGGTTAAACTGCTCCGGACCATCATGTCATTAAACCGATAACAGATTAGACAGTAACTACGTTATCGTAAATAATTATTATTATTATGATCATGATCATGGGAGAATCAAAATTACTTCCCCATAATTCTAAAAATAGTTCATGCAAATCGAACACACACTATTGATTTACGGTTAACCAAATGTAACTAGGTACTTTTTGATGTATGATGGGAAGAAATGTATCTACTAAAGATCGCATGCGTGCGTGCGTACCATCAACTAAAAATAAATATCCTTACCTAATTTTATACAATTTCACAATCTCGGATTTATTTACGATTTGGTAATTGTGTGCTGAACAACTGTTAAGGGATTCTCGTCAGTTTATTAAGGATTTCCTTCCCTCTTGGAAAGCGGAGCGTGCTGCCTATGAGAAACATACACGAAAGACATTCTCAGCAAACAATGGAGAGAAAAATCTAAATCCTAAAATCTACATTTTACGAGCCTTTATTTCCCCACACACACAAAGTGTCGTGCCTAACAGAAAATCCAATTTCCTATTACTGTCATATTGTACCTATACATGTTTCAGTTTGGGGATTTTTGCATGCAATTTGGGAAGGGAATTTCCGTGTTGTTTATTGCCATCTTCTATTAAGAGCTCTGAATAAGCAGATATATTTACTTTGGATCCCCGAAGAATGTACAAAATATAAACAAGATTTTTTTTGTTCTCTTTGTGATTTTGTTAGTCTTGTACCTCCACTTATCATTCATATGGTTTTCCGTCCCAAAAAATTACGACGTGGCCACATCACGTACGGAATGGGGAAAATATTTCATATCGTAAGAGAGTGGAGTAAGCAGTTCTGCAAATGATGTCTGTAGAGGCAGAAAAAAATAGCAGAATGCTGATATTCCTTAGATCTGAAAAACCAAAACAAAAGCTTTGTTTCCTCCTGAAAAGGATCATCTAAACTGGAGAAATGATAACTTGTGCGTGCATTATTCTTTTCTTGTTAGAGTGAAACTAAAGAACGAAAAATGATGATATTTAGTTATAGCATAGATGTTGGCATAAAATGTATGTAGATACACAATATTATGTATGTGGTATCGAAATTTTCTAAGCAAGTTTCACTTTTCGGATGAATGGTAGCTTTTTTTAGGTTTAGTTTTTAGATAGGAAGATAGTGGTAAACAGAACACGTACTTCACACTTGCATGAATTTTGCGGGCTCAATCAAAAACTCGATTTAAAGAAATTCTTTCTCTGGCTGCTCTGAAGGCTGAAGTTGAATAGCTGACATGAAAAATTCAAGCATTTTACTATTTCCAACTGCAGCAATGCAACATAACATAGAAGACTTGTGTACAGTGCACTTGTGGTTTGGTAGACTAAATTACAATCCGCTCTACATTCCAGCCAATCTTTCCCAGCTGTAAACATGCATTTCCCACAACTGATAAGAAGTTAAAATAAGAGGAGAAAGAAAAAGGAGTAGATATTACTAGGAAGCTAGCCAAATAGCGGACAACTTCTCATGAATGGAAAATGTTCCATAAAGTATATTATTTTCTCCTTATATATTATATAAGTTTAATTTACAGTTGTATTATTATCATCAGGACCATTCAGCAGACTACATATATTATTATTACATTCTTCCAAGATCTGCATGGAATGCTTCTGGGAAGGCTACTGATATGAAAAGGTATAGTTAGTCCAAGTCATCTCATTTTTCGAGAGAAAAACTGCTGACTTGCACAGTATCTCATATTCTTCCTTCACCCATCACTTTCATTTTTCACTCTTTCCCTCCTTTGTAATGATAATCCGGTGGCTCCTCCATTTGCATCGTTTGTAATAAAGTCTTGGCTGAATGAAGCTGGCTACCAGCTGGTAAAGATTCTGGGAAGATAGGTAGGTACAAATGGGTGGTCGGACTGGTCGGAGACACATTTTTTCCTGACTTCGTTTCGGCTGACTGGATGGACTGACTAATCTACGGAGACTGACTGAGATTGCGAGTATATTGTACGTATTCAGGTATTATGCATACAGAAGCTTATTGTTTGCTACATGAAATGTTTCCCGTGCTCGCTCATTTTCTTTCTCTTGTATGAATGAAAGTGATCGCAGTGCAGTTTGTCTGGGATGGAAATGTGTAATCTACAAGGTACAATGGCCCCCTTACATTCAAGTAAGGAAGTTTTGATATATGGTGGGTACTTTTGTGGGGAAAGTTATCGACCGCAGCTCCGAATTTCATTAGGAACTCATCTCGACCATAAAATTCTAGAGATTGGGTTTTCGGTAATGTAAATGCTACAAAACTGTTTCTTCCCCTGGACGGATATAGAGCAGTATAGTAGAGGGGCTTAAGCTTTGTTTGTTGCATGCATGTAAAATTTCGATTATAAGGTTAATTCCAGCTTATAAACTTTAATTACTTGCTGCACACGTTTCACTTAACCACCCTGGGAGAGAAAATCGTTTGTATGAATTGCAATATGGAGAAAGCTAAAAGTAAATTAAGTTAGCTACATGTTTCGAGCTAGATACATAGAGGCTATACCCCGTTCCTGCTACTTTGAATTATGTTGGAAATTTAGGCACATCATGAAGGCCTCATCAGAAAACTGGAGACGAAGTTGATTGAAGTTTGTATACCTACGTACGTACAGTACACTATAGCTCAGTGTGAGAGATGAAAGAAGAAATAGAAAATGACATATGAGAAGAGAAAGTTAGTGGTGGCGGTGGTCGTAGAGGGGAGAAAGGGATGATGCTTAAATGCATGCAATCCTAGCAGGCAATCTAATAACCCGTCCGTTTCACGTGATAAACAGTCGAATTTGTTGTGGTACGATTATATCTACATTGTTGATTTTGCGTAATATGATAGACTTGATTTGTGGGTTAATTTTATCCATTACGTTCTCCTTCGTTTCATATTTTGAAGGTAAACTATTACTACTTAAACAATCTTTGCACCACAAGGTGAAATTACTTGCTTTCGAAATCCATAGAAAAGAACTTCATTGGCCTATTAGTATTTTAAATGAAGAGAATTGTTTAGAAACAGTTTAGGCACAAAAGTCGTAATTTATGCTCCCGCATTTTTGATTCGGAAAATCTATAATCACAGTTCTGATGAACTGGATAACGAGTGTATTTGTAAGAGTTGCACTTTCAACATTTTAAACCTGAAAGAGAAAGAACGTAATTCTCAAATCTCTAGCTCAATTAGATCATACGAAGATGTAAACGTAAAACCTAGTCGTGCGAATCCCTAATACCAAAGTGTGCGTTGCCAGTCCCCGTGTGCAAAAAGTATATGGAATACCACAAATATGAAAATAGATATCGGTTACATAATAATAAAAATATCCATTTCCGATGCGGCAGACGACACATCTGGAATGAAGGGTTTGTTGGCTTGTTAGTCCTGATTGCAAGTAAACATTGAAGCGACATCGTTAAACTAAAAAACGGGAGATTTTGAGGTACCTAACCCAAGTATGTAAAAGAATTGCATCATCTGATTGTAATGATGTAATATCAACGAACATAGATACATTTTGAATAATCCTTACGTGAAATATATTTCAGCAACCGGATGGGATTCTGTGTTGGTAGGTTGTATCGGAAAGTAGATGGAACGGGTTTATTATAAACTCACAAAGAAAAAAACTTTTGTAAAGCTGTGAATGTACGTATATCATTCTTGTTATGTCTGGAAGAATTTAAAATAACGAATACATCAACTGTTTATTGCTGAGATTTACGGTACACCTGACTCCGCACAATGTAGATTGTGTATGAAGTGGGGCATGCGGGAAACTCGTAAATTTTGATGTTTTCTCCAGAAAGTCACTCCACTTTTTTCCCTCTTTATCACACACCTTTTTCTTCGAAAGTGTACTTGCATCCTCCTCCCCAAACTCCTTCAGAATCTATAGACTTAACGTGGATTTTTACAGCCCAGACAATGAACTGTCTGAAAGCTAAGGATTTTGGGCTGTGGACTTCTGTTTTAAGTCCTACAAGAGAAATCTGTTAAGGAGGAATACATAAAGAAAGGAAAATGAATTCATTGAAGATATTCTTCACGGTGAACGAAACAAAAGTATTCAGCGTTCGCTGTTGGTTCCTTAACTTTTTGTATATTTTACTTCTGTCTGAAAAGTACAACAGGCGAAAGTTAACTTTCACTTTATTTAGTTAACATGTAGCCCGCGTGGCATGTACGTTAGGCTGAGACCATGCAAGAAAAAAGATCTTGGAAGAGTTTAGTACGGTTCACTCCTTTCAGTATACATTATTTATATACGTAGCATGTGCCAAGTAAACTATCTTATACATTAGCACAAAATCTTTGGTAGGGAGAATGAGAGAATGCGTTCTTATTACAAACCCAGTCTCGTTATAGAAAGGGAAAGTCGGAGAAACTAGAAAGAGAAAGAAAAGATTCTCATTTTGGTAAGTGCCCGTCCTAGCCTGAAAATAGTGGAACTGAAAAGGGAAAAATAAGGGAGACCTACTACTTCCACTCACAGTCAGAGTGTTATACAAAAACTGCGGCTACAAATCTGGAAGATTCCCTAGCTCATTAATAGTTGAGTAAAGAGAAAGTGATCCTACTTTCTTGTCGAGTTTCCACGTATTAAATTTCAATTTTCTCTTCCAAACGACATGGCTTCCCCAATTTATGTTGCAAAAGTCCAAGTTTCTCGGATTGTGAACGCACAACATTACATTACGTAGAGAAGGGAAAAAAGAAATAGGGTTGGTGGTTGGTCTAGAGCATATAGGAGACGTTGTTATGAGTGGGGTATTTAGTATGCAATAATGATATTCCAGATGCCCCGTAGGATATTTTCACTTGATATGAGATGAAGGGAAAAAATCTTTTGTGTGTTCATTTCATTCGAAAAAAAAGGTTGGGGTTTTGTTGGCACAGTTTGTAGTGGAAAGAGAAAGGGGGAAGAGGAAGTCATTTAGTATCGTATCTGGAAGGCTTTTGTCAACAGACACATGTATAGTACTCGCACATGCATGGGCAAAAAAAAGATGATAGAAAATGAAAGTTGAAGCAGGTTTTTTTACATTGCAGTTTTCACCCTTGTATGTCGCCAACTGTTGTAAATTTTATTGTTTCTTTTTTTGCCATCGCCGTTTGTTTGGAATGAGGGTCCCAAAGAGAGGTTAAAAAATGAGTCGGAAATCGCAATGTAATGAAAAAATGATGCTGGCAAACGAAAGTACGCTTCTTTTTTTTGCCCATCGCTGAGCCCGTATTCCCTCGCTGTATTCCATTGATAAATTTGCGAGCTGTATTTTTGGCCAGAGCGTTTTTCTGCAGGTTTTTCCCCAGTCCAAAAAATATTTTTAAAAATTTACTTTCTAGGCGGGTGGGCTTTTGAACGTAACTGGCCAGCTAAATTCTCATTGTTCCGGTATGGAATGCGCTACACATTCATTAATTTGAATGCTCCTAAACCATTGTCACATGCATAAAATATCACATTTGTTTTTGCCTGCCTGGTCCATGTGCACAAGTGTGTAATAGGCAGGACATGTTAGCGTTGGCACTGGCACTGTATCCAGCTTTCATAAATCCATTTAAGTTACTCCTATCATGACGTTTTTGTTCCATTTTAACACGGAGTGTAACACTTTACAACTGGCAACGGGGAAAACAGAGCGAAAGTAACTTGTTTGTTTCTTTTCAATCTCTGACAATTCATTTTTTCACGGCGTACGTTTTGTGGACAAACACCTTCTGTCTGAAAGCATTTGCTTTGGCTTTGGGAATGTGATTTGCGACTACTGGACTTCAAGCATCCTTTTTTAAGATATCCCTCCTCTTTCTGTATAAAAAATGAAGATGATCTACTCAAGTTAAGTTCATTTTTATAACAATGGGATTACCTCAATCTGCTGCTGACGAGGCTTCTTCTTCTTTTTTTTACTTAACTTGACATAATGGATATGTAAAATTATGGTAAACCAAGGAGGATATTATATTTAAGTGATAGTACTAATGGCCTAAGAATCTTTGGGATTTTTTATTCATTTCTTATTTTCGCGAGCTAAGTACCAGCTCAGCTGAATTAGAGCTTCATTTCATTTCCCTCCCCCCTCTGCCTTGAAGCTAGAGTTGATGCCCTTTTATGGATGTTAATAAAAAAAAGTGCAAAGGGTAGAGAAAGAGACTCTCCTTCACCCATCAGCATCATATTACTTTTTGGATGTCATTTCCGCTCGCATTATTATTTAGAAGCTTATTTTTCTGGAATTCCTTATTATGCATGCATGTAATATTATAACCCTTCAAACTATTGAAGTGTGGGTTAGTGAGTGAGTATAAAAGTCTTCGTTCTTATTTTTTTTATTGCATAAAGAAAGCTACATTCATCACGTTTATGTACTTTAGGCTAGTATAAAAACTAGGCGCAACTGTATGAAAATTATGGAAGGAAGGGTGATAGATTACTTCCTTTTCATATTTCGATATGGATACTTTAGCCTTAATAGCCATCTTGATAGTTGGAAGAGAGCATCTCTTTCTGTTTGTGTGTGAATCACATATTATAAGGGCACTTCCTCCTTTCTCTTTTCCCTTCTCTCTCTCAATCTTCACTCCCGCTCGTCTTTCGTCATTATGATAAAGGAGCTATTTTAAGGTTGAAGAATGCTAAAATGAGAGATGATTTAGTATGCATGCACTACACAAAAGAAATCTCGCAAAGTAAGAGAGCCCTTTGAACAATAGACAAGGAAATAGAACGAGAGAAAGAGAGAGAAGGAGACAAGACAAGACAAGACTGAAAGTTGTCATTAAAGGGGGAAAAGAAGAAAGAGCTGGAGAGAAAGAGTTTGACGAGAGAGAAAAGTGAAAGCTACTACCTTGCTCTTTCAACTTACTCGAGTTTTCCATTTTCAACGTGTCCCCTTCCCTTATCCCAGTTTCTTCGACTGCTCACTGATGTTTTATTCTAATTCTTATTAAAAAGAATGATGGGAAACTTCCTTCTTATAAATATAGCATTGGAGCTCTAGCACTTTCTACCATTTAAAGTTTTATTAAAAAGATATATTAGTATTTTGTAGTAGTATTGCAGTTGGAGAAAGTAAAATGTGTTTGCATTCCGCATTAAAATAGGGGCCGTTGAAAACGTTTGATGTTGATGAAAAAAGACAGGGTTCCTTCAAACGTTTTACTCTACTTCTTTCTTTTTGCGACGCATTAATTCTCGCACGTTGTTACCATATCCTTTCTCTTGGAGTGACTGAGATGATGATACTCTTCAGACTTTTCGTCGTGTCCTTAGGACGGTGAGATTTGGCTTCAGTGTCGGTGTGACTGGATGGGATTGAAGTGTTGATAGGAGTCACTTCCAAATACTTTCACTCTCAATGATGAGGATGATGATAAAGTTTCAGCTTTATTTAGTCCCATCAGAAGCCACCCTTGAGAAGATGGTTCAGTGATAGCAGTGAAAGTTATTGATACCTTCTCGAAAAAAATATGTTTCACTGTTTGAGAAGAGTTTCAACCTGGAACTGAATTGATAAAAAAGAAGAAGAAAATATACGGAAGAATCAAATGGTTACTCCTTCAAGCTACTTTAAACCAATGGTACGGTAGGGATTGTGGGTGGTTGGTATTTCTCACTGTTACGCTGTATTACACACTATTTTTCTATTATCTTTTCAATTCTTTCGCATGTGTGCAGGCGAACAGGGAACTCCTCCAGTTTCGCATTGTTATTATAACGAATTCTTTCCAGTATAGTGGATCCACATTTCAACTGAGTACGCCAGCCTCAAGTATTTCTTTTCTTGCCAGGAGGCTTTCAGTCGAGGTTGTATATTGCTTTCCTTCATTTTAAATGCAGGTTTAGATTTGAAAAGGAGATTGCATGTATTTTTTTCTCTCTGTGCAAAGTAAATATATTATCTGTAGTCTGGCTATCAACTAGAGATTGAAAAGACGTCGACCAGCTTTCTCGCGTCATTAGCATTAACTGGAATTCCTCTTCAGAGAAAGTAGAGCTGATGGTTGCTAGCTACCCACAATTTGTAAACTAGTGATTCATGATTTGCCCTGTAATTTATTAAAAGAATGGCTGGTTCGCTATTTCCAAGAATGTAATGTAGAATTATTGCCATGTTCGGTTTCAACCCCAATTCACTATCCCTCTTTGAACTCTGTTATTCATCTGTAAAGACGTTTTTGTTGCTCCCCCTCACAGCGTATGTAGATAAATATCTTAATAGTGTAACTTCAGTAAATCCAGTAGGAACGGAGATTTCTGCATTGGCTTTTACTCAGTAAGTCACCGACAACATCATTACATATTGATAACATTATTCCAGACTTATTTCATGTCACAAAGTGGAAAAGAAAGTCAACCCTCAGTTTGACAACATAAGTGTAGCTTTGGTGCGGTCCATACAATTAATTTTGAGGGCGATTTTTCAATCAGAATATACTCTGGGGTTATTTCTATTATCCCCTCAGCCATAAAAGCCTACCGTTTTCTTGATCGTTTCATGTTATCTTAAGGATAACGGTGTAGGAGTATGAATGCAAACGTTCTCTGCGGCTTCCTGTTTTTAATAAACCAAGCTCAGTCACTTTTATTGCTTTGCAAGGGAAAAAAAGAATAAAAAAGGCAAGATGAAAGAAAGTCTCCTCCAGCTTTTCTCCACACATCTAAGAAGAAAATCTTCTTTTGTAGTGGGAGGGATGACTATTGTCCCCACATCTGATACTACCACATACTGGCCCGATCAGCAATATTTTGTAAGTAAAACTGGAAGGTTGTAACTTGTGGGGAGTGTAATCTCTCCAAGGGAAAATTTTCGGGATCCTGCCATAGGCATCAGCTGCAGATTGGCAATGCATCAAATCATCTGTCCCAGATTGATCTGCTGTTTGTATCGTGGTATTGTATCTATTTAAGCTTCCCGATATAAATGGCGAAGGGTTGCGCATATCAGTCTACTGAGGATTTTCAATCGGTTTCCCTTTACAGTATCCATTTCATACCCTCGGCTGAGTTGTAAAACACTTACAAAACCTCTGCTTTTACGCTTTTTTTTTACTTTTCCGTTTTCCTTGATGCTATGGCTAAAAAAGGCAGAGATTTTTTTCTCAAGAAAAAAGGCACATTACATCCAGTTCAATAAAAAGGTTCTCGGAAGAGATTTATTTCTATTTGGTGCGGTTATTGGGACCTCACACAGACCTAGGTAGTCTAAAAATCGAGAAGGAAAATTTCGACCGTCCGTTTCATCCCATTTATTTGTTTT
The DNA here is from genome assembly GCA_034696905.1 of Lepidocyrtus violaceus. Classification (NCBI taxonomy): domain Eukaryota; kingdom Metazoa; phylum Arthropoda; class Collembola; order Entomobryomorpha; family Entomobryidae; genus Lepidocyrtus; species Lepidocyrtus violaceus. Next base: position 6,922 of record JAQGAI010001029.1, on the reverse strand, counting down.
ATGTGGACCACTGTGGCTCAAAATGAATTCACTTTTGAAATGGACTACTATAACAAACAATACCGTAGTGAGTTAGGGAAATGAAATGATCGTGTTGTTTAAATGGTACGTACGTAACTGCAAAGATTGTATGGTTGTTTTTATTGGATGGGCAACCCATTAAAAAAGAGAAAGTCGATACATACTTGATACTAAGTAAGCAAAATGATACATTAAGTCCCTGAATAGCTTTAATAGGAAAAGTATGCTGAAATTGAAGCTGTTTGTAATTGGTCAATTTAGTTAATGTAGAATTAGATAGTTTTCCGTTATCCGTAATGGGTGATAAACTAAAATTATAATGGGACGTATTACAAAGTTTAAAAAAATGAATATTGTTGGAATTTTTCCGGTTAGGGGTGAAAGTAGCAGTATAAAATGTTCTTTTAGAAAAGCCGTTATAGTTCATTATTTTCAGTGATTTGCATGCCCTCATGTTTATTTTTGTCGTACATCCATATAACTGTATATCCACTGTTTTGTATTGTCAAATCCAAATTCTTGGAAGTCATTCACTTTCACTTCATGGATTCCCTTGATGGTTGAGCAGAACACAGGGAATGTGATTTGTGAATGGTGCTTATTTACTGTTCGTGTTCACATCGAAACATGGAATTTCATTCCCTCTCTTCCTTGTTTAAAAAACCGGAATGAGAAGTTTCTGGAAATTGGAATGGAAAGTCCCGTCTAAAGGAACTCGGCTCCGCTCTCTCTAGTAAGACATGGAGCTAAATAAAAAGAGTGGATTTTTTTCAGCTCAATTTTAAACCAAGGAGCCTTTAAAATTTGGTTAGTTTGTGGATACTTCATTCATCCCGTCCCAACTTTATGAGAATGCCAAGCCGAAGAAAAGAGTGGAAGGCTTGATATCCGAAACTAACTTGTATGACTTCTTCCTTCAAAGGCAATAGTTTTTTCTAGTTATTCACGTTCACGGTCCCATGTATTCATTTCCCCAACAAAGTAAATTTAGTTGTTTGGAATGCATTCATACTCAAACTATGTGTACATTATTCCACACGAGGTTTTTCCTGTTTATTTTTAGTTATAAATAAAGGAGAAAGTTTTCCCTACTTGAAGCCTACTACGTATAGTTATGTAGAGGAAGTGCAAGGGATGAGCTGCTACATCCAGCTTAAGGGAAAGCAAGAAAGTCTGTACAAAATTACTTTTCAAGCTAATACTAGATTTGATGTAGACGTGAAGTCAATGACTTTACGAACTTAGGTTAAGACTTTGGAAAAAAGCAAGATGGATTTCTTTTCCTCATCGTCGTCAGTAGCTTTGTATTAGTCTTGATGTGCATGCACACACCGAAGAATGAACTTTAATATGGGAAATCGTGAAGAAATTTCTGTTTGTAATTCCGCAAAGGATAAAAGAAGGCCGCTACTCTGTATTAGAAGTCTAGATCCAAAACTTTGGTTCTCATTCTTTGCCCAAGCACATTTATTTGTGGGGGAGGAAACGCTCAACATGTAAATGGAGAGATGGAAAGTTGAATGGGGAAAAAATTGAAAGCATTCATTGCATCTTTAATACAGCTTTATATTACTCCTTTGCAGAAAAGTGGCGGAGAAGAAACGGGTTACAATTTTTGTGGCAGTTTCTGGTAGGGTTCGTGCTAACAGGATTTATTTCGCTTCGTTTTCTCTCCCTCATAGTTAAGCATGCTTTCAAACTTTTCGTCAGCCATTGAAAGTCTTTATAATAGGTTTTACTCTATTTTAACCATATTTTACTTTATGTTTGTTTGTTCTTCTCTAGTTTCAAGTGGCATGTTTTTTATTTCAATTTTCATCCTGATGCAGATAAACTAATTTATTTAGGATGTTGTTGCAACTTCTCATTCTATCGAGATGTTGGGCTTTGTTGTCATTCTACAATGTGCACGGTGGTAGGTTGGAATGAGTCCATGGGTATGGATTTTTTTTAGAAAAGTATGTTTTTCCCATTTTGTTTCTTATATAAATTGAATGGATGTCTTGAATTGAAAGAGAGGAGAAAGTATGCTTACGTAAATCTTAAAATGTTTTTTCTTCTTGGAATGAAAAACCCCATAAAAAAGGAAGTGAAATAATATTGCCCGAAATGCTTAGAGACTGCTTTAAGCGGCTTTCCTTTTCTAACTAATGACCATAATCATGTAATCTACGCTTCCATACTTGTAACATTAGCACTTACACAAGTTCTAAGCATGTAAATGTCTACATATCACAAAGGCTATGGTGTGTGACTTTACGTAAGTTGTAGTGACAATGGGCTCTCTGTAAGCTGCTTATTAGCAAATGAGCTGTCTTGAGTAATTAAGCACTCTTTTCTAATCAGTCATCTAATCATTTTTTTTTGCTTCTGATCATGAGATGGGATGGTGAAAGTTTTAAGACAGCTTCAAGCATCTTCCTTGTAAAACCACGACATGTCTAGACTGTATCTAGCAATTAGCCACAGATAGATAGACACCTGAACGATGGATGGATGGAATGTGAACTTAAATCCTTTGAATTTTTCGTTGAAAAAGTTTCACCGTAAATTGCGTACACGCGCCCTATGCTCCTTCTTTCATTGTAAACAGTCAGCGCGCCATAGCCATTTTAGATGTGTAGGTACTTGCATTCCCGTCGACGATTTTTTCAGCTCATCAGTCCAAATGACTTTCACCGTTACAATCTTATAACATTCTTCTCCTGGCTTGAGATCGATTCTAGTATGCAGGGCTCTGAAGGATCTTTTTCCCTTTTTATTGTGTAGCTACCCTGTTGCCCATCTGCACATCAAAATAAATTGTGTGGATACGTGCTGATGATGAGGAAATCATGAAGTCACAGAAGAAGACCATTTCTTCTCTATTTATTCCAATGCATTGTCAGTCCAACGGACTAACTGAAGTTGAAAGGGCAAATGTAGTTGGAGTTATAGTATGCCCAGATGTTTACACGCTGATTTTTTAACTTGCTCTTTTCCATGTAAAGTTTTCATCATCCTTTAGCCATTTCTCTTACTTTTTAGTCCGGGTATTTTTTTACGTGTAGAGAGAGGTAGGACTCATACTAAGTTTAGCCTTTTAGAAGTAGTTTTATCTTAACTTGACTTTTTCGCTCTTCTTTAAAGAATCAGTCGGTGGGTGAATTCTAAATGGAGTTTGTTCGTGCCTTCTGCTACCATCATCATCAAGTCTGTCGTCGTCCTTCTCGACTTTCTCCTATTTCTAAAGATACACTATAGATGCAGATATCTATTTTGTATGATATAATAATCAAGGAAGATTTTAGACCTCCCTACACTCCAAGCCCCTTTGTTAGGAAGGTTCCTCTCCTGGTTTATTTAGGAAGCAATAAAGGAAACTGTTGAAGAGGGAATGAAGTTAAAAGGAAACTGTGGGGTGAGGTGTGGCACATTGTTTAATTCTTCCCTTCTCCAGCTGGAGGCTTGCTTGTAGCGCTAATTGAATTTGGATAACGTTTTTGCCTTCTACACTTGTGAAATACGACAATCATCAGCCTTTATTGTGATATCCCATTGTGATGTTTGGGATGTTATGCGAATGGTCTAGACTTCCTTTCAACATGTTTCCCCTTCTCAGCGAGTCTGTGGCAGGGAATGTAACTAGCTATTTATCTTGTGCTTTCTTATTTTTGAAAGTGTCAATCAGGTAACTGATAATTTGAAAGGAATGCCGAGAGTGCCTATAAGGGACGCCTACAGCGGAAAGTGAAAACAGTTTGCAAAATTTCCCTCAAACTTTGAACAATCATTACATGGCCATAGAGTGAGTCTGTAATTATTAAGGCGAGTCTGTTGGTTGAAGGTTATTTATTTTACTCGAAGAAAAAGGAATGTAACGGGTGGTGGAGCAAGCAACAAATTTTTATTTAGTCCCCTTTATACTTTCCCGCACAAAGTTTGGAAATGAGGGCTGGCTCATTAAACTCCATGCATGTGATTATGAGAAATTTTTGCTAAAATTTATGGGAAAAATATAAGGCTATAAACATTTTCCATATGCATAGTCATTAAATAGTTTTGTTTCGGTCCAGTTTGTAATAATAAGTACAATGAAGAGTGGTGATGATGGTGGTGGAGTTGGGATGCTAAAAATGAAAGTTACTTGGCTAGAAATATTTTTCTCTAATATGAGCTGTTATGTGTATAAACGCTCGAATAACTTTTTGTATGGAGCCGTAAGTAGGGAGCTTTGTATGAAGCGAACCAACAAAAGTTTGGTGATTGTGATTAGGTAACTACTACGGGGAAATAATGTCTTTCGGGCATTTGCTTCCATTTATTATGCTCTTGACGCGGTGTGCCCTTACAACTTCTGTTACCAGTTTTTTTTGCTAGCAGTTTTTCCTCTTCTACTTTCTCCCTGTTTCTGGAGTATCTTTGAGCAGTTGTATGACCGCCACTACCACCTCCTCCTACTTACGCAGACCACCCACTTTCCGTTTCCCATTTCATATAAGGAACACGTACAACTGTTACGTTGAATACATGAAGATAATATACCCTTTCGTCTAAGTTATTGTTGGCCGGACGGAGATAAACCGTAATTTTAACTGTATTCATGCTTGCATATCTCTGTGTGGATCCAAATTACCTAGGCCCATTCAGACTTTTTTACTTTCGTGTTACTTGATTTTTAAAGTTTTGTCTGGTTTCGTATAATGAACATGTATAAAAAAAGTTGGGCGAACCTCGCCTTGGCATAGCGCTCATTTTTTTTGCATGGAAAGTTTTTTTTGTAGAGAAGAGCAGTATTCCCCGGTCTGGTCATCATTGTAGATGAAATATATAAATGAAACAATATTATCTAATGTGGTATCATTCATTGATGCTGATGACCATACATGTCCAGAAGTCAGGGGAAAGTGTGATGAAGTGTAGAAGTTATGCTGCGTCATTGTCCAGTAAGTATTATATATTGTGGTGATATCTGTCTGAAGATGGTGCACCTGCAACTTTACGTAACAACGTTCAAGGAGGAGAAAAAGATTCTTCTGGAGAGAAGAAAAACTTTCCATTCCTTACACACTTTTTGTTATCCACCGGAAAATAAAATGAATGTTGTGTGGGATGTCGACAAAGGATTTATTTGCTGTTATAGCTTTACCATTTCTAGTCCCCGGAAACTTTTTACCTATGTCCAGATGGATGTGCTCAAGGAAGTTTTACTTAGGTATATGAGTGTAGTATTTATTTTGTTAGCTTGGTGAAAGCGGAGAAAGTAAAAGTCTCGGTAACATGTTCTCTCTCTGCTTGGAAATAATTTAGGGAGGGAGCACTCAGCATCATTAGGCAACAATGTTGGAAGTTGGAATCCTGGTTACTGAATTTTCAGTTTTAACGGAGAAAAGAAAAATGGACAAGACGATGTTCAAAGTCTTCGTGTTTGAAGTCACTGCAGCATAAAATACTTTCTAAATACGTAGCTTGCTTAGATACACTCTCTAGGTCATGCTGGAGGCATATGGGAATCAGAAAAGAGGGAAAGAAACTTTTTTCTATAGATAGATTGGGAGGGGAAAGGTAGTCCTGCTTAAATGACTTTCAGGACTTTTTACAAGTCTGAAATGAAAAAGTTTGGCATTTTATCTAAAAAATTTACCACTAGTTTTGAATTTCTTTAGAATAGGAAAAGTGTTTTGAATGGGTCATTTTATAAGATATAACTTTAGAAAGTAATGAAGTGTCTAAATATAGAAAATTTGAAATGGATATATTTATGTGACATGCATTGAGTTGCTGAATTCATATGGCAAAAAGACAAGCTGATGTAATGCGTACGCTCCTGCCCATGTCATTTATTGCAGTTTTGCTTATCGTTTGTGACAATGATGTATACGTATAAGGTAATACCCCAGTCAAAATGAATTAATGCAGAATGCTGAGGCTAAAGAAGCCGTAAGAATGACATAAATACATTTCAGAAGACGTGTGTGGGCTGGGCCTTAATACAGCATGTAGATTGGGTAACCTGTCCATTTGAGTAAATATTCTTCACGGAAGCGTTAAATTTCTCATTTCTCCGGATCTAATATTACATATGAGTAAGCATATGGATTGCACGTAAGCAAACACAAATCCTGAGCTTGTCGTATATCTTGTTTTTGGAAAGAGGGATGTGGTGCTTGGGGAAGCCAGAAAGTAAGATGCAGATGATATCAGTCACTGTCTGCTTTGATATGAGCAAGGGAAAAGGTAGAAACCCTAATGAAATTAGCTGAATACTAGCCTCCCTTTTTTCCGTTTCCCCTGACGGGAAGAGCTTATCCTACCCCATTTCTCGAATTTCTCTTCTCCTATTCATATTGTTTCTTGACACGCATTCAGACCACAATATTTTCCCGGAGAAAGTATAGTTTACCATGGGTCTGTTAAGCTCCCACATCGTTCCAAGTTGCGTTGCCTACGGAGCTTCAGGTGTGTGCGATATGGCTTCTGATTCACCGCTTGCATCTCGCATCTGGCAAAACACATTTTTTTGTATTGTTGATCCAAAACCATTTTCACTTTTCGATTTTTTGTGTAATGAAATGAATATTGTGTTGGTACCATGATTTGTTAATTTTGTACTTTATCTTGATACTTAACCGGTTGTTTGATTCATTGTATACAATTCAGTGTTTGGCTAGTTTTTGATGCGATTATGGATGGTGAAAGCTGTACTAATTTGGCTGAGCCATCAACACCACCGCTTATTAAAATAAACAGTCAAAAACACTATAAACATATCTTGCAGCGTAGAAGACGGTTATAATATAAAATAGTTAGTTTTAGTCTCATTAAAATTAGCGCATAATTAGCTTTCGAATGTCACCCCATTTGCTATTTCTTATCCTTTGGAAAAAAATAGAATTTCAGATTTGACCCAATTCCGGTTGAC
>JAQGAI010001028.1:0-16279 GCA_034696905.1 Lepidocyrtus violaceus | reverse complement strand
AATAGTAATAATTATAATTATGGAATAATTTTGGGGTATTTTCCTAGATGGAGATACTCCAGCGGTAGAAGTTCAAACGAGTCCTAACAGCGGGCCATCCTCAGTTCCTCCAATACCTTCAAACGTGGGGATTCTACCGGAACCAACCAATCTTCCGGAACAGCGAAGGGCAGATTCGTTTGAAAATGTTAATAAGCCCAGTGCAAACATTCCTGTTGCTCGGAAAAAGCTACCAAATGCACCATCATATTATCGATCAGAATCTAGTTTATCCAATCCTTCCCCTGATCCATCACTGGATGGGGCAGTATCACCATTTGCCTTTGAGGCTAGAACGCTACCAAATGTTTTGCGACGGATTAGTAACTTGATAGCTATGGGTTCTAGTGTGAGTATACATGATAATCATTTATAATAGGCCTTATTTGTCGAATCAAAAAAATATGCTGTAATTTTATGATTTTTTTTAGAATCAGGCAGATATGAAGAAGTACTGGATGCCAGATTCCGTCAGCAAAGAATGCTACGAGTGTGGGGAAAGATTTACAACGTTTCGGAGGAAACATCACTGCCGAATCTGTGGTCAGATTTTTTGTTCCAGATGTTGCAACCAGGAAATACCAGGGAAGATTGTAGGTTATTCTGGGGAACTTCGTGTCTGCATATATTGCTGTAAAATCGTTTTATCCTACTTGCAATCTGCTGATTTGAACTCCGACCTCACCGATGACTTAAGAATGGTTCAGGAAGATCTCCAAAGCAGATTCGGTGCTACTACTCCAGACAATTCCCTAACTCATCATGGTGGAAGTGGCGGGAATATCAGTTTCTCGTCTGAATACACTTACAGATCACTTCCTAGAAGAAAGCCTTCGGTGGGCTACCAAGAAGAAAGATTTGCCACTTCGAAAAGTCTGGACCCTACCGTGGAATCCAGTGCACCCAGTGAAGAAACATGCAAGCCTATTGCAGATTGGGTGCAGCTAAAAGCGCTGTGGGAAGAACTATGTCACCCGGTATCCGGAATTGATTGGGCTACTCATCGCCATAATATGATAAAGAATTACAATTCCTGCGTAGTTGGCAGTGAATTGGTGGACTGGTTGCTCGCACAGCGAAAGATTACTTGGAGAGGACAGGGTATTCAGATAGGTCAGATGCTGATTGATTATGGGTTGCTGGAATGTGTTTCCCAAGCTGAACAAGTTTTTATGGATGCCTACGCTCTATACAGACCTTCCCAACTTCCCCTTCCAAGTGTACACGAAGTTCCAGAACCTTCAAGTTCGAGAAGCAGTGCCGACATGAGCAGCGACGGGATTCGCAAGTGGTCGGATACTGTTCAAGATCCTCTTTGGGTAAAGGAAATAAAAAATCCTCATCAAGGGAAAGGCACCGACCCAAAGGCCGAGAGTAAAGAATTTGGAACCACCGATTCGGATGAGAGGTCAGCAAAAGCACGTCTTCCATCATCAAATTCCATGTATTCAGTTGATTTAAACTTAAAAAATAGCACTGTGTCCATGTCTAGACCAACGAAGGATAAGGACGGTGTGGATACTTTGGATCCTTACGATAACAATCCTGTTAGTGGAGGTTTATCCCCAAGTGCCTCAACGAAAACGACTCCAAAACCCCAAAGGAAATCAGCAACCATGAGCATTACCACTGAGGCAATGACGGATGAATTTCTACAAAAAACTTTACTTGCCCAAAAAGAGAGAAGTAAAGACACGTCAGTTCCGGTGGGATGGCATAGTCCTCAGGAACTTACCAACGACAGTGAAATGGCTGCATTTCAACGATTGTGCAATGCTTACATTAAGCACGAAAATGACTTCCTAATTCAGCTCCTGGAAAGTATGGATCTATCTCCTAGTTGGATTGACGTAATTCTTCCAATTGTTCATAAAGTTACTGAAATCGTTCGTCCAGATGTGAAGCATTCCGATGATGACATGGACATTCGACAATACATCCAGTTCAAGAAGGTACCTGGTGGAACTAAGGAAAATTGCAGAATTGTCAACGGAGTAGTTTGTACTAAAAACGTATCTCATCGTAACATGCGACAGAAATTGAAGGATCCGAAGATTCTTCTTGTCGCATCTTCCATAGACTATCAACGATTTGAGAACCGCTTTTTATCTCTGGAACCCCTTGTCATGCAAGAAAATGACTACTTACGCAATGCGGTGGCAAGAATCTGCGCCTTGAATCCGGATCTGGTTATTGTTGAGAAGACGGTGGCAAGACTTGCACAGGATTTTCTTTTGGACCATGGGATCACTCTAGTCATTAACGTGAAGCCGACTGTAATGGAAAGGATTGCAAGATGTACGCAAGGCGTTGTTTGCGATTCCGTTGATACTCATATTGGACGTCCGCAAATGGGACTCTGTCATAATTTCTATTTGGAAACTTTCGAGATTTCTAATGGGATGCGGAAGACATTGATGTTTTTTGACGGATGTGCACTTCACTTAGGGGTAAGCTCGTTATAATTGGTGCTTTTAATCATTAACAGTTTAATTTCAATTTTTATAAATTTTTAATATTTGGTCTAACTCTTCCAGTGCACGGTGCTATTACGAGGTGGAACCAATACTGAACTGATGAAGGTTAAGAAAATCATATCTCTGATGATGTTTGTCGCCTACAACTGGAGGTTGGAAAGGAGCTTTCACATCGATTCGTTTGCAATGCCTCCACCAAATACGGAAGACTCCCTTACCTCACCTTCGGAAAGGTCACCTTCCTCTGATGAATTTGTTGAAGCCAGAGAGGAGCTAAGTCCCATGACGGCCAGATCCCCAACCAGGGCGGACACAGTGGAATCCATCTCTGCAGACAGTGGAATTGCTCTGGGGAATACAAGTGGAATCAAATCGACAGATGTTTCGGCTCTTCAGCAGAATTTAGCTTGTGTAGATTCAAGTTTCGTTACTTACAAAAGATTCCATGAATGCTTAGACCAAACTATCTTATCTGCATCGCCTTTTATCACTTATCCCCTGCCTTACTTGGAAACGGAAGAAGGGAAAAGCTGCGACTTCCGCAAGTTCTTTCCAATGGAAGCCTACTGGTCATCTAAGTTTACCGTGGTGGAAAACAAAAATAATAGACTGAGCGTTGGTTCTCTGGAAGCTCCTCAACTTGGTACGGATCAAACAAACAACATTCTAAACGCGTATATGCACGGTGTCTACATCAACAGCAAAATATTTATGGACTCTCCTGGGTTGGAGAGAAGGGACGCCCATGTTTTTACTTCGAAGAAGCTCAGCTCCCCCATTGGATCGGATGATGTGCAGGGTTTGATGGCAGACTTTAGAAGAGTTGGTAGCAGACTTCAGTTTATTCCACAATCAAATAATCAACTGTTAATTCAAGGCCAAAAGCTGAACAGTAACAATTCTAGCTGGAATACTTTGGAAAGTGAAAAGCTACGAGCGGAAGCGAACGGACGAGTGGATTGTTTGGATCCATTCTTACACCAAAAATTGTCAGTATCCTTTTGTAGTTATTCCCCTGTGTCGACCAATTTCCCTTACTTCTGTGTAAATCCTTGGACTGTGAATATGGATATGTATGGAAGGAACGACATTTCGCTTGGAATGTTTTTGGAAAGATATTGTTTTCGAAAAACCTACTTGTGTCCAGCTAAGAACTGTGATACGCCCATGCTCCAACATATCAGACGCTTCGTTCACCAAGATGCCTGTATTCAAGTGATACTGAAGGAGCTCGAAAGTCCTATTTTGGGTTCCGGAGATAATATTCTGATGTGGAGTTGGTGTACATCGTGTAAAACGGTTTCACCAATTGTCCCGATGTCAGTTGACGCTTGGTTCCTGTCATTTGCAAAATATTTGGAGCTTAGATTTCACGGAAGGATGTACACTAGGAGGGCGTTTGATAATCAGTGCATGCATTCTCTGCATTATGATCACCAGCACTATTTTGCTCAGCATAATATCGTTGCCGCATTCAAGTAAGACTTGCGTTATAAAACATGTCCATAAATACTTTGTACAGATAATAATTATCATTATAGTAAATCTATTATAGTATTATTTACCTTTTGTTGTGTTTTGCAATTCGTAAAGATATTCCAAGGTTAAGCTATGGGAAGTTTCCTTACCACCCTTCTTCATTCATACCAAGCACATTCCAAAGACAGTGTATCAACTTATAGATGATGTCAAGTCGGTTGCCATTATTGGCCATGGAGTACACGGTAACATCATGGAGGTGTTGCATTCTTTGAAAGAAAGTGCAGCTGGACTGAAAGTAGAAGGTATGTAGGAAACACCACGTTGCTTTTTCAGTTCCTTGGATAATGAATGGTGGCTAAAAAATAATCCAATCCTTTATTGGTGCCATTGCAGAAGTACTGAATGGACTGTTTGACCTACTGAAGGTGGAGAAATCAGTTTTCAGATCTAAAATAGAGGATATCCAAGTTAGCTTAACTTCGCCAAACCTTCAAGGGGATAAAACCAACAAAGAGTCAGTTGCATTTCTTTGGAAAGTCACAGACGCTATTGGCTTCCTAAAGTGTAGCATTGCAGAGACAATTCAGTCATGGAATGCAAAATTGAATGAGTTTCTGCAACTCAGAAAGAAGGAAGAAAGACAGGCAAAGGTACTTTTTGTATGCGCCAAATCCTAGTTTTTTTTTTAAATTCGTACTATTTAACAACAGAAAGTAATTTCAGTAAATTGAGTAAGTTAATAAAATATTTTGTTTAATCCTAGGGCCCAAACAAGACTGAAGTTGAACAACCATCCGAGATGAAAACTCATCTGCCCCGGATCGACAGTGAAACCACGTTTCAAACAAAAGATTTTGAAGATTCCTTTAGATCGACAGGCAATTTGCTGGATTCGGATTATGTGGCAGAATCAAAGAAAAGTGAGTGGTTTAGTCACATCAGCGTGGCATGTTAATGTTAGGTTCAAGCTTAAATGAGTTTCTTAACCATGAACTTATGTTGTTTTTTTTACGAATTTCAGCGTCCGAGACCGACTCATTAAGCACAGGAAATATTAGCGCTTCAGGATTAACGGAGGACCTGTCTACTACAGGAAATTACCTAACTCCGGAAGAAGTACGACCTAGAGCACCTTCTCCCATGCGAATGGAGAATGAGAAGCAAAAGATAGATGCAGATGTATCTCGTACTTCAGATGCTCTGACTATGTCTGATGAAGTGGTTGATTCGGGCAAGGCTATACCAGAAAAGCGCACGAGTAGTAGTACCGTGAAAACTCTCATTTCCCATTTGCTATCTGGAGCGAGCTCTGTCCAACTAATTCAGGTAAACAGTAATTAATTAATCACCTAATTTAATTGGTTTTAAAAAAGAATAAAAATGCATGTGATAACCATAATTAATACTGTTTATGATTCCCTAGAGCCCATGGCCTAATACTGAGCACAGTTTTTCATCGGGACTAAGTTGGATTCCTGTTACAGTGTATGAGGGAGAGCCGAGTTCCGTCGTTGCCTTCACTTTGAGTTCTAATGAGTACAATAAACAAATGAAGGAGAAGAGGAAGTCCCGTCTAGGATCCTCATCAGCCAATCAAGACGACTTTTTGTGAGTTATAAAAATTACAGTTAGCTTGTTTTTATGAATTGAAATGCCTAATTCATTTTAATAAATCTTTTTTTTTGTTTCGTTTAGCGATCCATCCGTAGACAAAGTGGATTCTCCCAAGGAATTTTTTGACGATAAAAATACGTCCGTAGATGAAAAAGATGGGTACGGTTTCAACAATTGTTGGCTTAACACAACATATTTATACATTGTAGAAGTTTGTGTACAATACTTTTATCGCTTTATAGACCAAAAGATTCGGACGGTCATATAGAAGTCCAGTTCCGAAGCAGCATAGCCAAGTTCTACTGTCGTGTGTACTACGCGGAAAACTTTCGCCAGCTTCGAGAAATGTGTTTAATTGAGGGAGAGGAGTTCTTTGTACGTTCCATATCGAGGTGTGTTTCTTGGGCAGCTTCTGGAGGCAAATCCGGCTCAACGTTCTGTAAAACGGTTGGTAAGTTGTCCTCGTGTGTGAAAATGTCTTTGTTAATGATTAATTTAGAAGCTGTTTTAATTTATCATTCTGAATTTTTATGTTTAGATGACCGCTTTATCATCAAGCAGATGTCTCGATTTGAAATACAGTCTTTTCTGGACTTTGCTCCCCATTACTTCGAGTATATGACTACCGCATTCCAAGAAAAACGTCCAACTGTTCTTGCCAAAATAGTCGGTGTATTCCGCATAGGATACAATAATTCTGTGACTACTTCTGCATCAAAAATGGATATTCTGATAATGGAAAACCTATTTTATGGGAGGAATATATCTCAAAAGTTTGATCTGAAAGGGTCCATTCGAAATCGTTTGGCTACTGCCACCGGAAAAGAACACGAGGATTTGGTGTTACTAGATGAAAACTTGCTAAACAGTAAATTCAAATACTGGTTTCAAATGCCGATGCATGTGGTTGCAAATCATTGAAATCATTAATTAATATGGAATAATTTTTCTTTTTAGTGGCCTGTGAGAATCCGTTGTACATTCGTCCACACACCAAGACTGTTTTGCTCACAGCCTTAACTAACGATTCCAGGTTTCTGGGAACCCAGAAAGTAATGGACTACTCTTTACTTGTAGGATTTGATGAAGAAAAACGAGAATTGGTGGTGGGCGTTATTGGTGAGTATATCAATCTTCACATACAGTATATCATCAGTATTTGTATCATACACTATTGCAAACGGAAATGCAAAATAAAATAATGTAAACTTGTTTTTTAGATTACATCAGAACATTTACGTGGGACAAGAAGATTGAGTCCATTGTTAAAACGTCACTTGGTGGCCAAGGAAAAACTCCCACAGTTGTGTCCCCAGGTGAATATCAAACCCGTTTTTGTGAAGCGATGGACAGATACTTTTTACTCGTCCCTGACAGATGGATTGGACTTGGAATGGGTGTCGATTCGTGAAATGTTTTAACTATTAAGTTATAGTGTTCCGATTGGAGCTTCAGCGCCAAAGGTAATGCCGGATTTTCAAAAAGACGCTTCCAAACAAAACAATGCTGAATGATGTGGTGACAGGACAAGACAATATTATACTTGTGAAAGAAATGACCAGAATTATTTAATTATCTTAAAAAATTTCATTTCTAATTCCAATAGAGTTTCCATTAAACAAAACAAATATTTATGTGATAATGTAGATTATAAGCTGTACTGTAGAGATTTATAAAAGGGTTTGTTTGACTGTATATGGTGCTACGTATAAGCAAGTTTGCAAATAAAATAGTGAAAGCAATTCAGCTTCACGAAATCTAGACAATCGCAGAATGGTAATATCACAATTTCAACAAGTGCATCAACAATCAATATATTTTTGCAATAATTAAATACCAGTTCTAGGCATGAAAAAACAGTAAGAAGTTAGAAGTTCAGGGTCAGCCAAGAACATGCACAATAAAAATACTGAAAGGTATGACTATATTCATTCTTTCATTTGGCAAGCAGCAATATGTTGTCATACATTGAAGTTAAAAATGCAAACTGTAGTCTAATATAAATAATTATTGGCAAAAGTTCACTAATCGTAGACGTGTATGGATAATGAATGTAACAATGGAATGTTTTATACAAGCTAGTTCTAAAATCTGGCGTGTGTCTCCTAAGATCAAAAATCTTCCAGCTCCACTTTGCAAGAAGCATCCAATTTTAACTCGAATTCAGCATGGCTTATTAACTGCTCTTGATTCTCATCCTCGTCCAGAATCGTTCCGCTGGGGTTCCTCTGACGGAATCTTTGGAACACATTTGGAGCATTAAACGATACATCACTTTTCCTGTTTCTACGAGAATCTGAAACGTTGCACGAGCTACAGGAAGATAAACCGGCCTGCTCACAGCATCTGTGGTGGTAGGAATGGCCGCATCTAGAAATTTAAGGAGCAATTAATCTTTAAATTAAAACGAAAATGGCGAATTCTGGTTTTGTACGTTATATGATGAAACACTTACTGGAAAACAATTAAATTGGCAGAGCCCTTACTCCCTTCTGAGACTAGCTGTTGATGGCAAACTAAACATGACTTGTTCTTTGATGAAAATCCTTGTTTCAAGCATTTCACATGATTCTTCAAGATATCGTGAACGTCAGATTCCGTAACCCTTTTGACTAATGTGACCATCATGTCCTCGTAAGTGCAAGTCTCCAACATCCCTAGATACAACACATATTTTCAGAAAACAGATTTCAAAGGCAAAAAAATGTCATAATAGGTATGATTCTTACCCATGATTAAATCTCGAATCTCAGCAAACGTTGCTTTTTGATAACTCGGATCATTCATAACAATTTCGACTATCGTGGGAAGGGAAACATGTCCCATCATACTGCTCAGAAGATGCTTTGTCATTTCATTAAAAGAGGAAGAGATATCCTTCTGAGTTTGGTTTGGATATTTGTTATGAGCAGAGATTGTAAGTTCCAGCAAGGGCAGCCACAGTTTCTCTCTGTCATCATTTGTCAGCTTTGGCGAGTTTCTTTGGGAGAACTGGATCATTACTAGGAATAGTGCTTGGAGTTGATTCCATTGTATACTAGTTGTGATGGAAGAAGACTCTTCCCTTGACACCGGAAGGTTGTCTATTTCCTCGAAAACCTGTTGTAAAAATAGTTCAATTAACTATCAGTCAAACCAACTTGAAGCAACTATTTAATTCAAAACATTGATATGAAATATGAGATATAAATATCGTACTTTGTTTAATTTGTCTTTGAACTGGTTTAGCATTAGCTCGAAAGCTTGCAGAATTTTTCCATCTTTCTCAAGCAGGTATCCTATTGCTTCTATTAAATTATATTTGTGACATATCTAAAAGAAAATCAAAGTTGATTACACTACAAATTACTCGAAGTAATTACCATACAATTGTCGATTATAAAATGTGTTTATGTTATATGTACCTCGAGCGCCATTTCATGACGATAAGACTCAACGGACGTTAAAAATGGGTAGACTAGCTGCGAATTGTATTTGCACAATAGTTCAATATACCGTTCTGTTGTGACTGTGTCTACAGAAATTCCTCCTTGATTTTGATCTCGGCTAAAATTTGTGAAGAATTATTGTTTTCAGTAATTTTTTTTACCTTCATAGAAATATTTTCAAAATATTGCATACCTTATGGCAAATATTCCTTGAATGAACAAATATTGCTTCTCCGGCTTACTTTCAAGGGACCTTACCAGGTCTTGAACAAGAGAGGCCAAATGTAAGTAGATAACTTGCGCAGTTTTCTTATTATCGATTTCAATTAATGCCTGTTGACAAACAAAGATATGTATATAAATTTTTACACTTCTTATGAATTAATGATGAACCGTGTTCCTCAAACAAATAGGATAATTAATAGGAAATACCTCCAAGTGTTCTCTAATTTGCTTCTGGAACTCCTCTTTTTTGTTCGGAAAGAGACAAAATACTTTATGCAAATACGAGAAAACGTGTTGATGGCGGGACTCGTCATATAAATAGCATTCAATTATCTTATCATATTCCTGTCGTCTCTCGTAAAGCATTTCACATACGCGGTAACTGAAATGATAAAATACATTTGTAACTGCCATTTACTGACCATTAGTAAAAATGTATATTAGTGTGCTTATATGTGCATTGCATATTGCATCCGTCATTTGTCAACTTACAACTTAGCATGTATGCATTTTTCAAGCAGCTTCTGTGGTTCAAAATGCTGCATTCCTCCGGCTTGTAGAAGTTCCAATAAAGCTTGCTGCCGTTCGTCCACTCGAGATGCATCCTTGCCACTTGTTAAATGCTCCAAAACCTTATGAAAATTATATTTAATTAAAATTTTACAGTAACCACCAACAAAAGCGAAAATTCCAAAAAAAAATGCAAGAGTGACTTATCTACCTGCTCAAAGAGAAGTTTGCTGACATAAAGACTATTATCGTGTCTTGCCATTTGTCGCGCAAGGAATGTGAACAGGATTCCCACTTGAGTTGGCTAAGGATATACGGAAGAAAAACTTTCCCATAATTTTCTTAAAATAACTAAACCACAAATTAGCAAGCAGTCCAGTTTAGACAATTACTATACTAACCGTAAAATTCCCTTGCTCCACCATCACTTGTAACAGAATATCGACCATTCTTTGCTTTTGACGTTTCCCCATGTCAAGTTGAAAAATTGGCTCTTCAAAACTCAAAGATAAAACATTTAGGAATTCTCTTGTGTCAAACTTCAGAAAACACCTAAGGTAGGGATACGCCAATTCGTTATCAGTTGAATTCCTAGTGTGGAGGGTTGTTATAGACCGAAATACGTCGGACTGCACTTTCTCCACAAGGCTTGGGTCAATGTTTCCGTTTTGCGGGTAGGCTCGACCAGCAAGACAGCACGACAAGTAAACCAGAATTTTATGTCCTAAAGCTATTTGCGCGTCTGTTAATTTAGTTTCTGCAAAAATCATTCATTAAATTGACAAATGAGTCCATGTGCATTGCATTTCATGTTGATCATTTTCGAAAAATATAGCGTTGATAGTTGTTGGTACAGTATATTACCTGCCGTCACAGCTGCCTGTAGTTCAGTCATCAATTCCTCTAATGGTGTGATGTAATCTTGCATTCCTTGGTTGTAAATGTAAATTATGGCATCATATAAGCCTTGCGTCCAGCAAAGTTTCATAGTTTGGTGAATATCCAAGGATTCCACATTTAGATGAACAACACAGGCTTCAAGAGGCTTTTAAAACAGAGAGACTCGACTCAATTAAAATTCATTCATTAATGATTCCTTTTATAATTCAATAAAAATCTAAAGGTTAAGAACGGTTTCTGTACCTTAAAATTTCCCAATTCCTCATAATGCGTAATAAAATCTTTCGCTATAGTTGGAGGAACGGCTCTCAACTGATCATTTAAAATGTAGAGCTCGAGACTCTCTAGATATGCTGCCTTCGACACTGGATTTGCTAGACATATTTCATATAATCTATCGAAAATTGGTTCACTGCGAAATTACAAGAAAACAACAAATTAATTTGAAAACATGTCAAGATCTGAACGTTTAATATTAAGTACTGCTGCTATGAAAAACTTGAGCTTACACGCTATCCAATAAAACGTAATATTTTATTGCAGTGGAAATAGTCTCGGCATAGTTTTGTTTGGCTGTGCTCAGATCCTCCATATAATTTAGTGATGAGATTCTCTCTACGAACGTCTCCAAAATGTAAAGAATCTAAAACAATATTCTCAACATTAGTTAGATTCAAGAGACAATCTTTATTACGCCATGATTAGTCGCATATTTTAAAGCCAACCTTTTCTCTGACAATGAGACGCTTGGAGTCCTTACTGCCCTTGAGTCCTATCACAGCTTTTGCTTTCTCCAAATACAATTCATAGCCCAGTTGGAGGGCTTCGGTGTAGTGATGCTGACGAACCAAATAATCCAGCCTTTCATGCCACGACCGCATCGTCAGCGCATGAACGGATTTAGTTCCCAAAATCACCATTTGGTTATTAAAGCAGAGAATTGAGTTATAACACGCTCTTTCCCCTGCTAAGGCCTGTGACGTACAATCAATAAATTCATGCATTAAAAGATTATTCCCTAAACATCCAAAAAATTCTACCATGAAAAGTACAATTGACTTACAAATGCCTGACTGACATTGCCTCCCGTGGCTAATCCTTTGAAATGACTACTGGCATACACCAAACGTGCTTGGGTCAAGTCCACAGTTTCAAGCTCCTCCTGAGACCTGACATCCATAATCCTCAATTGCTCCCTGGTATCCAATAAGGCCAATATTCTTGAATTTAACCAGTGTAAGCTCAGTAGATGATAATTTACAGAGAACTTTTGAAGCGGAAGGAACTGAGGGGTGCCCTTTACACCTTGTGTAACCTATAACGAGAAATAGAATTATTGTAACTGTAACTGGCATGTATATAAGTCCACGGTTTTCGTACAACCCGTTTCATTTTAATAGTTTTTATCTTCTCACTTGGTAAAAATAAACGGTATTCTCCCTCGCAAATGTTAACACAGGGTCGACGACTTTTTCATTCTGCGTAGTTTGAATGATGACCATTTGCCAGGATACTAACGGGAGTGTTGTCGGCTCGCAGGCTAGCGCATGAGTAAAGAGTACCCTTAGCTTCGGTCGGATCGTTACAACTATTACCTGCATAAAACAAGGAAGAAATTTTAAACACTGGATGTTTTTTTATCTTATACTTTTAGAGTCCAAAACAATTGTATGTCTTACCTTTGATAATGTGGCTAATGCGACGATAACGTACTTCGAAAGTGAATTATCAGGATAACTGCCCATAAAAAGAGGTTCGAATGTACAGACTTCCCCCCGACTTCCAGAGAATATACATCTTGAGTCGCAACCACGAACACCCATTGTTCTTTTAAAATTCAGCTCAAACACTGAGCCCCCACTGTCACTACAAAGTCCTAACGAGGGTTCGTCCGTGAACTGAAATTCAAATGTTACTTTTCAATAAACAGAGCAAAACGCAATTTGTTAAACACAGATACTTTAAACTGACACTTACCCTCAGGATCAACACAGCAGTATTGATGGCATGTACATCATGTAACGTTCTGAAACATAAAAAGGAAAGGTGACGAAAACTGGCGTGATTGCACTAAAATTACTGATCATTTACGCCTTTTTAATAGTTAATTGGCCATTTGGTCCTTTACCTTATGAGTTTTCCATTTTCCAAGTCATACATAGAAATGAGGCCTTTGGCATAGCCCACCAGCAAGCGATTTCCGTTTCCGCTCACAGCTAAACTACTGACTGCACCACCTTCTTCTCGAGCATGGATTTCGCCAAGGCACCATTTCAATGACTGCATAGCGTCAAATATTAGGATATACCCATGGGAAGTTCCCACTGCAATTAATGACCCGATAGCAACAGCGGTGGCCGTTCCCGCATCTATCTTATCCTAAATTACAACAAAAGTTAAGTAATTCGTAGCTGAGGAAGAAGGGGAATGGTCAAGAATCAAATCTCAGAAAAGTAGAACTGCTTACTGAAACTGTATTAATATGGGAAGTCATCCCTTTCAGTAAGACATGTCTTAAAATAGAATTTGGCTTTTTCTTCAAGGTTTGACCAGGGCGTAGCCGGACGCTGCGACTAGAACTACGACTTCTTGTGTCCGATCCCCTTGAGACGATGGAAATAGTATCACTGGCTTCGGGATGCAGACCCTGCAACCATTTGCAACATTCAATAGCATTCTTCACGTGTCTCTTTTGACTATATCGATCATGACTTTTAATTTAAGTATCAAAACGAAATATTCCAAGTACAATTTGTAGCTGGGTCCTATCTTGCGGTGGCTGTTGTCCTGCGAGGATTTGCTGGCCATGTCCATGCTCTTCGTCTGATAAGGACTGGTCATCTACGTCGTTTAAAATGCTTTCCAAAGTTGGTTCAAAGTCTACCGGTGGAATGTTAAACTCGTCATCGTCGATAGGCTATAATCGAACAAACAAATTATTACATTTTCCCTCTACACACTACCAGATCAGATCGTTTTAACGGTCGCTCTTAACGCTGCATTAAAAAACCAATCTACGTTTACGTACAGTTTCCTCCTCCTCAGCAGTTTCTCCTTGTACAAAAGTACTACTTCCTGTTGTGGATTGCATAGAGGCCAAACTGGCAGCGTCGTCATCTAAGTCACCTCTGTTATTGGCGACTGCATCCCCGTTCCCCATCATCTTCTTTTTAAATGGGGATGACTTCACAGTCGCGTCATTCTGTGGTCCTGCTGGGTTCATGTCTTTCGAATAAATAATCAAATCACCTAATTGCTGCGAAGTAAACAAAAACTACCATGAAAAAGCAGTTTGAACAACAACGTATCTAATCTTTCTATCCTTCATTCCATTTACTAATTGTACTTAAGATTTAAAAAATCATCTTACCGTACTCCTTAGTAAATATTTGTGACTTGTGTCCACGCACGGCAGTAGAAATTGCCTTCAATACTTGACTTATTTGAAGCGCTAATTACAACTATAATTATCTATCATGATTAGGTATGTACTTGCACCAGCTCTTCACTTTCTACAGCTTGAAGACAAAACTGAACTGACATCATTCCTAACCAGTCCAATTTTAATTAGCCTTCCCTTGTTCCGACTGCAATTACAAATTGCGACATAATTTCCTTCAAATCAATTATATGTGTACAACTTTCAACTTTTTCCTTCAACCGAACTCACTTGACTTTATTATCAACTGCTGAACACTGATCTAATATGGCTATTTATGTAACAAATAAATGATTCTTTCCCCTTTGTCACCGGTATATTTAATCGAAGGGATTAACTAATTTTTATCAAAAATTATATTAACTTTATTCTACTTCTACGTGCTTTTATTATTGTGATGCGATTTGTTTGGGTGCATTTACTGTTTTTCACATGCATTTTTGTGCATTTACATAAAGCTCAGCTGGCTTACTCCTGTCATTTCATTTCACACCTATATTTTTGGGGTATCCGCCTGCCTGCTCACCTTCCTCAACAAGCAACTCCTTCCCCATCCATTCATTCATCCATCGTCAATCTCGCTTTATACTTTCACATGCACTTGTTCCGCTATCGTGGCTCTCTGGTTGGTTGGCGTTGTTGTTGGCAGCCTGTCAAGTCAAGTCCAAACTTGTCAGTTTTACTTTCACTGGCCATAAAACCTTTGGCTTTCCCCTGCTGGTTAGTGAATTGATGAATTGAATGGTGAAAGCATTTTTTTCTTTCGAGAAAAACAGGGTTAAAAAATTGCTGGATTGAAATTGGAATGATAAAAAATGTCAAATTTTATCAGACAGATGGGCAGTTATTTATGACAATCAAACGAATTAAAGTCTAATCAATTTCAAAAAACTTGAAATGATGATTAAAATATTGATGACAACGAATCCGGACCGGAATTGACAAAAATATTTTTAATATATATAAACATCTAAATTATAAATGAGATAAAAATGAAAGCAGTTAAATAATTATCATAATAAAATTGCTAACTATAAAAGCATATAATCATCGGTAACAGTAAATTAAATGTGCATTGGAAAAACTTAAATGGTAAAATGTATATAAAATATCGTAATGTGGAAAAACAGGAAGTAAAATATAAGGAACAAACTTGCAGTAATTAATTATTGTGACTGACTAAATATAATTAGGGAAAAAAGATTACGCAACATGAGTTAGTTCATTTTAATTAAGGCTCCTGAAGATAAGCTTCATGATTGGATCGTGCTCTGGATCAAGGAACAAGACTGGTGGACCAATGTCTTCAGGTTTTAGTTCATGTTCTTGCATTGCCCCCATTTGTGGGATGGATGTGGTGTCATCCTGAACTTTATTGTCGGAGCCATTGACTTCGGCAGTGGTAATGTTTTGAACAATGGACATGTCACCGTTGGCATCCGAAATCTGTTTCCCACGTCGGACCGTTGTCGTAAGCTCTTCAGTTCGACTTTCATCTTCCAGATCAAATTCACCCATGACATCCTCTGTTGTTTTGGGAATCTCTTCGATTGTTGCATTCTTTTCTTTGTCCCCTTCAATTTTGTCCTGTTCCAGCCCCTTCAAATGTAGACCTTTTCTGATAAAATCATCCTGAATCATGGAACGCGTCTTTAGAGAACTTTCCTTAAAATCCGCTGAGGCTTGAAGAACGTCGTAGTTTCTGGAGGGAGTTGGATTTAAATCTGGCTGCTGCCGATAACCACGAGGAGGATGACCTTGCATTCCTAATGAATTAATGTCGGAGACGCCAAGCACCGGATGGGGGAAGCTTTCTCCTCCCATTCCGGAAGGTGGGTTGAGATAGGAGGGGAGGTAGTTGAAGAAGATATCGCATCCTGATTCAATCAGCACAAAGTCCTTCAGAAAACTTTCTGAGAATTGGGGGTCGTCTTGTGGTGGAAGCTTTAGGATGTTTCGGAGACTTCTTAGGTTGTCCATCTTTTCCTGGTTCAGTTTCGAGTAAACTTCAATTGAGGTGTATCGCTGGAATACAATAATTTGATAAAAATTTAGAGATTATTAATTTAATGTGATATGATATGAGTATCTTCTATATAAAGCGCTAAGATGTGCGTCCGGGTTCGTCCGTTCCTTGCCTTTTTTGTAATGCTGTAGCATAAGAA
>JAQGAI010001027.1:0-16282 GCA_034696905.1 Lepidocyrtus violaceus | reverse complement strand
CGTTCCAAGTTGTTGCCTACGTAAAATGGACAGAAAAATTTACTAAACTATCTAATGAAGAAAAGTGTGCATGCCATTTTTTGATCTAGAGAAAAAGGATTTCGAACATAAAATGATTATTTACAATCCGCTCCCTGCAACTTCCCCCATATCGTTAAAATCCTGATGAAACAGAATATCACTTCCAGAAAATAGAATTCAGACTAAAGCCAAGGCCCACTTTTATCATCTTATTT
This sequence comes from Lepidocyrtus violaceus, assembly GCA_034696905.1. Classification (NCBI taxonomy): domain Eukaryota; kingdom Metazoa; phylum Arthropoda; class Collembola; order Entomobryomorpha; family Entomobryidae; genus Lepidocyrtus; species Lepidocyrtus violaceus. The sequence goes on along the minus strand of JAQGAI010001027.1, from coordinate 16,046 downwards.
GCTCGTCTGTGGAATCTATTTAAAAACTACGTAAGAAAAAATATAACAACAAGCATCAGCATGAATACAACTTTGGTTGGAAGGCTTTAGCAAAAAAATCTTTACACCACTAATTAAGTCATTCCTGTATTTTATTTTATGCTCCTCCAGAAAATGGTCACGGTTGGGGACCTCTGCCTGCTCATTTTCTGCTTCCTCTTCCCTCCCTTGCCGGTCCTCTTACTTACCGGTATAAGCTGTGACCTGCTGCTCAACATTCTCCTTACCTTGTTAGGCTTCGTTCCGGGGATCATTCACGCACTTTACATAGTTGGGGCTTTTGTACATTAATCCATGTTCAATACCAGTATGGATGTTTAAAATGGCTGCTCATAACTGAAAATATAAACATGATTATGAAATAAATGGAAACAAATAGCGCAAATTATTTATTGCTTGTAAGCATGTAGTTAGTACGTATCGTTGTGTAATAAAGTTTTATTTATTTCACGAATCATGATGATCGACTTAATACCTAATTCTATAATAAGCTTTTGTCTGCTTACCGACATTCTAAGTCCGACGACAAGTGGCCCGCCAACGATTACAAGAAATTGGTATTAGACACTATTGTTTAAAATTAAACCTATCCTTGGTTAATATTAGCGCTGTCTCGTAACTGGCGCCACATGGTATTGCAATAAGATGCATTTAAATTTTTAAGTAAGATTGGCATTTGTAAATTGTAACGTTTTTATGTACATGGGTAGGAACAAAATGTATGCCCTCTACAAATGACAATGTAAATGAGAAAGCATAATTTGCTAGATTTACTGTTTCGTTCTACGTGTTTAATACAATTGATGTTTGTGAGTGGGTGAAGAAGAATGGTGAGAATATTCCAATAGTTTTTTGGCTGTTGCATAAATGTCTTCCATTGTTTAGGAATATTACCCTTCTGGCACGTGTAGTAATTTTTAAGCACGGGCAATCAAGCATACTTTATGAACTCAGTGAAATTGGTTGTAACCATTTTAAATTGTTCGTAAAATTCTCCATCGTACTTGCCATCGGGCATTTGATTCCTTAGGCCGATCACAAAAACAGTGCAAATTTATTACAATGTTGCAATCATTTATCTTTCTTTTAATTGCTATCGGGTTCTCTTTAGCCGATCTCATTCCAATCGGTAAAAGTGTCCAGGAAGTTTTGAATAATTTTAAAAATTGTCATCTGAAGTTATACCGCATACACGATACAAATAAGCCAAGTCAATTAGATTTTTCCTCCGAAAGGACATTACAAAACCATTTTCTAGAGTCGGCATCCTTCTCAATCCAGACTAAAAATAGTTATTCTAACCATCATTTTACACGAAAACATTTAACCTGCTTAGTTCACTCCTTCATTGTAAACAACGTGGGGGATGAAGCAACAGCTTCAGTTGTTTTACAGAGGCTTTATCGCGCAGAATCCCTAAATGAAAATCCAGACTATTTCGTATTTTTCGAGCAATCCAAAATTGCAACTAAGCGTGGTCTCACACAGAGACATATTTTCTTTAGTAATGAACTCCTAACTACCTTTGCAAAACGTCCAATACTCGGAATAGAAGCATTTACAGGTCTTTATGTAGTCTGCATCACATGTCTATGGACATCTGTGGCAGGAGAAAGTTCTCAATATATATCTCAATATTCAACAGTAAATTACTTCACTAACGCACTTTCCCTTCCAGAAATACAACAGTTTTGGAGAAAGGCGCATTCTAACTTTAACGGACTGTTCATCAAACTACGACTTCCTTCCCCAAAACAGGGGAGAAAGCTCAACTGCAACAGATTTTTTGGGAAAGGGAAAGCCAGTTGGGTTCACGACTTCATCTTCGACCCCTGTTTACACGAGGAGCTAAGCCAACGTCTGAACTACACGTTTATTCCCACAACCAAGAAAGCGGTTACGGTTGGAGGAACAGCTTCTTGTAAAGCGTACGTAAGTTCAACGAACATTAGACAAGTCAAGGCTTCTAGAAGAAGTTGGATCCCACATGGAGTGAAATTCTCTCCAATGTACTATGTATCAGTGAGGAAAAGACCGTCGTTCATTAACGCTGCAGCAATCTTCGACCCCTTCGATATCCTGACATGGTCAATGCTAGTTGCCACCGGACTGCTCCTATTTTTCTTATTGATTGCAAATTACTCCACTGATGATTCCAACAAGGTGGATCATCAAAGCTTAATGTGCAAGATAGGAAATACTTGGTTGCCTCTCATTGCCCCAGTTTTCAGTCAGCAGACAAGTCTGAACTGCTCTAGAAAATCGGTTCACCTTTGTTGGGTTTTATGGCTCTGGGCCATGCTAATTTTGACGAATGCATACAATGGTAAAATTGTCTCCGTCTTTACTAAGGAAGCTGACATGGCATGGCCTCGTAATTTGCAAGAATTCCTCAGAAGTGAAACCACCTTGCTTACTTTTCAGACAAGCACGAAAGCTGGTAAAAAATATTCAACCCTATTAGAAACCCTACAAATGAGGCAGATCAAATTCCAGGATGTGGATATGCAAACCCCGTTAAAAGAGAAAGTCCGTCTTTATGATGACAGCTTATTGCAGTTTCTGCTCAAAAACGTATTGAAGGATGGACTACCCAAAGTTGCACACCAAGCCATTCTCTCCGCCATTAGGGCAAAACCTGATAATTTTACTACAGGGAATGGGTATGGATTAGCGGATACCACTGAAAGGCTTCAAGTGATCATTTTTATTCTGAAGATTTTCTCAGAGAATACCGTTCACTCAAAGTTGATCCCACTTCCAGGCACAATGCTAATTCAGACATGCGTCGTTTCCAATAACATATTCCAGCCGGCTTTCTCCCAAGCCTACTCCCATTTTTATGAGTCCGGTGTTATCAGTAAAATGTGGGAGTATGAGGTGGTGCTGTCGAGAAGGTCAAATTTGTTCAACATGAATATGGTAATATCAAAGTTTGTTCAAAATTCATCTTTTGTGCTGGAGAATCCGAGAAAGTATTTTCATTTGTCGGAATCCCTAAACTTTCAATCTGTTAGGGACACTGATGAAAATCCACCGCTGTCTTTCAAGATGCTATTTGTGATTTTCATCATACATGGGGCATTGCTGTTACTTTCACTTTCCACATTCCTGGGAGAAGCTTTATTTAAATTAAAGAGGTAGGTCAACGGAAGGTTACAGTAAGCAAAATCGGTAAAAATAAAAACTACATTAAAGAAAATTACCCAATATACAAATATAATAATGAATAACTTCTTCATTGAAACGTAGCATTAATATACTTGCCTAACAGTTAATTTTAATTCATACTTAAACTGCTCACTATATGTTTCATTGTGAAATGGCCATCTATTCAAACCAATTTAACTTAGCTTAATGAAACTGTCTGTGAAAAGAGAAAAAAAAAACGATTATCAAACACCTTTTTGGTCCGAACACTCCACTTGGACAAAAGTTTTGTTTAGAAATACCTATAATAAAAGTAATTGAAAACAACTGGGTAGTTTTTATTCAAAAACACAAAGCATAATAATTATATATCGTGTTTGTTTCTTATGTGTACATTTATAAGTATGTATGTGTTTCACTTATGCAAACCTAAAGTTTTCACTCATTTTCAACTCACAATCAGAGCCGCAAAGCTTAAATATGTTCCCAAGTATAAAGCTAGTCATACTTCTCCTTTCATTTTTAACATCTTTCCTGGAATCTACTGCCATCAGTAAACCTGTCGGACATTTCTTGGCAAACTTTAAAAATTGCCATTTGAAACTGCACCTCCTGCAGAAGCCAGCCAAGCGTGTGGATGATATAACAGTAAACGCTGTACAAACTCAGTTTCATTATTATGCAGCGTTCTCAATCGAAACCGACCATGGTAATCATTCAAATCACAACCTTTTCCGAAAGTTTTCCTTCTGCTTTGTTTCCTCTTATCTCACACACAATTTGGGAAAGGTTGCCACAACAGAAGTTATCTTGCGGAAGATCAGCCAAGCCCAAGCTTCCGGTGAAAGCCCCAACTATATTTTACTTTTCGAGGAATTAAAAATCTCGAATAGGAAAGGGCTAAGGAACAGGGTAACCTTTCTCGGTGAACAGTTACAAAAGACGTTTATTAAAAGACCGGTAATTGGAATAGTCTCCTTGAAGGACTTATACTTGGCCTGCATCACCTGTCCACATTCCAGTACAACAGAATATTTCCCTTCAAGAAGAATTCAAACGCTTTCTCAAATTGGACAACGTTGGCGGATCATTCACGTCAATCTTAACGGACTATTCATTAAAACCCCATTTATGGTTACTCCCCATCTCCTGGAAAATTTAAGATGCGACAGTTTCAGCGGGAATGTGAAAGCCAGTTGGACACAGGATGTTCTATTCAGCCCATGCATACACGAAGAGCTGAGCAAGCGCCTTAACTACACTTTCAAAAGCTGGGAGAATAACAAAGCCAAAGTGAAAGGTTATGTAACATTCAGGAGGAGTATCAGCACTGCAAATATTGAGCTGATGAGATCTACTTCCAAAAAGTGGCTCTCACATGGAGTCATATTTTCTCCATATTGGTTTGTGTCCATAAGGGAAAAGCCAGCTTTTGATGCCAAGGCATTCATCCAAATTTTTGATTCGCTGACATGGCTAATGATTTTGGTTTCTGGAGTCACATTGGCTTTGTCAATGTTGATGTTCTCTTTAATTATTGATCAGCAGGAATCATGTAAGATTTTAAGTTTTTGGGGCATCGCGGAATACATTTGGCTTTCTCTGATTTCCGCTGCGATGAACCAACAGATAAAACCAATTTGCTCTAATCTTTCAAACGGGTTCTGTTGGCTGCTGTGGATTTCGACTGTGCTTATTTTATCCAATGCGTATAATGGAAAAGTTGCCTCAATTTTGACCAAGGATGGGGATGTAACTTGGCCCAGGGATTTGAAGGAGTTGGTGAAGACGGAGGAAAATTTAGTGACCTTTTCAAGCAACCGACAGGACACGGGAATAAAACGTTCTCCGTTGTTGGAACATTTAGAGAGTTCACTGGGAAAGTTGACTGCGGAGTATCAGCTTTTAAAGAGCAAGCTTCGATATGATGAAAAAGGGATGTCAAATTATTTGGTAAACATTTTATCAAAACGAAGGTCCCGGAAAATGAGAAACAATACCAAAAATATGGAAATTGGACCAACAAAGAACTTCGCGATAGTCGATGAATATGAGAAAGTCCACCCATTCATCTTCACCTTGAAAGCGCTGACCTCCGACGTAGCAAACTCAAAGTTCGTGGAAGTTCCCAGTTTAATGTTGATTAAGCCGTGTGTCGTGTCCGATAACTTTCTCCTCCCAGTTTTCTCCAGATTCTTGTCCTACTTTTATGAATCCGGGATTTTTAGGAAACTGTGGGAATATGAGACTGTGGTTTCGAATAGGGCGTTTCTCTTAAAAAATTATAAACGACTGAAGGCAGTGGGCAAGAGGGGGCATCCAAATAAGTATTATCATTTGTCGGAAACGAGGAATCTAGAGACGAGTAAGGAGGAGGAGGAAAATGTGCCGTTGTCTTTGAAGATGCTGCAGGGGATGTTTATTATGCTTGGGGGAGTGCTTGCGGTTTCAGTGGTAGGGCTGTGTGGGGAATGGATAGTGCATCTGTTAAGTGAAACTAAGGTTGAGTTATTTTAATTATGGGATGCAACATCTATTTAAAAAGAAAGTTCGACGGATACCCAATTGGAAATGTTTGAAATATGGGGAAAGTCGGATTATATGTTTAAAAAAAAGTTTTATTTTTATTTACGTAAAATTTATAGTATTTTTAATTAGATTAACTTGGAAGAATGTTAATAAAAATGTGATTGCGGTAAAGCTAATTTATTGAAAATTAAATATCCGGTTTGGCAATTATAGTAGTAAATTAAATTAGTTCCATTTCAAGATGGCAGAAGAAAAGCAGCACAATTACAATTTCCACATCATTTAGTAACACTTTCTCTCATTTCAATATCATGAATCACTCATTCCCAACCTGGATTTTTATTGTCTTAAATCAGCAGCATCCACACTGCTCTCTTGGATTGGGTTAGTGGTTTCATTTTCATCTTCATTACAGTTCCCGACCCCACACTGGTCGTCATTGCCATCCTCTTGACTTTCACGAATGGTACATTTCTCTTGCAACTCTAGCTCACAGTAGGATGGTGGTACTAAAAGAAATAGAATTTCAAAAATTATTTTTTACTACTGTCAAAGGACTATTAACAAATCAGTTACCTACATAGATAAGGAAATGAAAATGCTTAAAACATGTTATTTACATGTTTCACGACTTGATCTCCTCGAAGAAAGTTGGGAGTAGCTTGGAGGCATCCTAAACAGAGAAGATGAGGCTGATGCACCAGACACTCGACTATGAAATGACTCCACCGAAGACATCGATCCAGCCCTTCCTCTGGTGGGTGCAAATGACATTGACTGGGAAGGGCGGAGAGGAACACCCGCATCAAATCTACTTGGAGAATTGTCGTCTTCCTCCTCATCAACCGAAATGGTTGGTCTGCAATATAGTCCAACACCACTCACCTCATATCCCCCTCCTTCCATTTTATTTTTTTCAACACCATTTCCGGTTCCGATGTAAACTGGAGCTTCCCCCGTGACCTTCCCCTCTTTATCTCCATTCAGGGCAAAAGTTGCTTTTAATGTGTAGCTAATGCTATTCATAAAGTCGAACTTGTATGTTGGGGTCAGATCCGGTGGTATCTGTAGACTTCCTTCCCAAACCACTTCCTTTCCAGGCTCCACCAACAACCTGTTCGCAGAAGTGAAAGCAATCAAGTTTACTTTCATTTTAACCGACATTCGCTTCCCCACGTTGGACATGACTTGATACCAAACTTTTTGAACCAACTCGACTTTGCACTCTAACTGGACCACGGTCTTGTTGTCGTGACCCCTTCCGATCACCAAGAAGTTAATATGCTCTTGAGGCAGGAATCCGCGTTTCTCTACGGAAAGCTCCATATCCACCGTTTTCTTTCTCCCCAATCCCAAATACGACCGCTTGGACTGGACGTGCTGATCGATTCTTATCGGCTTCTGGATTTCTTCGGAATTCTCCAAGAGGCTATAGTACCCTTGGTATTGGAGGTAGGTCTCCCCAACTTTCACATGCCGTCCTTTGCTTGTGGTCATGAAGGCCTGGAGATGGTAGTGGAGCTTTCCATCGGATGTTGCAATTGGCTGGGGCAGATACTCCCAAGATTGCGGTAGTTCCAACTCCAATGGATAGGTTTCCTTCGACCCCGCCTCCACAATAATTTCCTCCCCTTGTTCAGAGATATGTCCGAGGATAGTGAATTTCAATGAAGTAACTTGTTTCTTTGAAGGCACTCTGCAATCAGCTCCAGCTGCTCTCAAACGGTGCCTCTTTGGAGGAATGGAGAGACCCTTCAGCAAAATGAACATACCGCTATGCACAATTTCTTCCTTAGCTTCCACGACCAACACCCCAGTCAGGTTACCGAGGGTGGATGGGATCATTCCTTGATAGAATGACATGGTCACTTTAAGATTCTCGGAGAAATGCTTCTGGGCCCGTTTATACTCTTCGTATTTGGGATCATTCTCGTGATAAGGAGGAGCCGGACTGAGGGAATTACTTCTTCGACGGGAATCTCGATGGCCGGCGGGGTAAAAGCTGAGGGATTGTTGGAGGGCGTAGACTCCACCGGGTATAGGCATAGCTCTCTAATTGTAAGATTAATCAAATATTCTTTAAAGTTAACACCGGGATTCAGAAATTTGAAAACTGACCGATTCGGAATGATTGCTGGGGCTATCTTTGTTACGACTTTTTATACAACTTTCTCTTTCGTCTCAGGTGTATAGTTTAAAAAAATTGGCGTGGTTAAAAAATCGATGACGTAATGTATTCAAAATCTCATAAAACTCGATGACGGCATTACTTTTAAATCTCAAAATGACGGCATTACTTTTAAATCTCCAAAATGTCAGTGATGTGCTTGCCACAAATTTCAAAAGTCGATGACGTTCTCTAACATTAAAAATGACTCATGCAAAAAAGTCGTAAGAGAAAGTCTTTTGTTCATTGCGTGTTGAACTTAAATTGAGCTTTCAGGCTGACCAAACCACCACAACAGTTTCCCTCTATCCATTTCACTCTCAAGCCAAGCATACCTATTTACCTTCACTGCAACACTAATTTGGCATGGCATGTCTAATGCCAACATTTACACGTTCGTGTTTGTATGATCAAGTGAGAAGGACGACACAGCATTTTAATTTCACTTACTAGATAGTTGAAGGACAACCATGAACATGAACCTCTACAAGAATATTATTATTGCAAAAAATGGATACATTATTTAGTCACGTGAGACAATTTTCTCCTCGCACTTTCCTATATACACCCATTTATGTACATCCCAGTAAAAAATGTGCAAAAAAACCGACAGAGAAAATTGACACTCAACTATCATCCAAATGCTCATAAAACTTCTTATTTTACTAGCACAACAACAACTGGAGAGCGCTTCTAGCTGGAGCACACGCCACAATCCAATCGATACTCTTAACCTTTTCCTCATTTTATTCGCAGTACGAATTTTTTTTTAAAGCATATGTTTACCTAATCAATAAACCTCTGACATTGTCAGTTCCACCGCCACACCATGACTAACTGGGTAAAGCTTCGTGAAGAACCAATGATGGCCACATCGGTCATCAGAGAGGAAAGCCATCTGCTTTCACCTGGTAAGTGGCAGCTAGATGGAAGTGGGGAGAATGGCAAATACGGTTTGTGAAGATGACGTTGATGATGATGATACAAATGCAAACAAGTCTTGTTCTCTTTTTATGCTTGCTTAATGGGTTTGGCCAGTAGTGATATGATTAGAGCATTTTATATGGCGTAATTTGGGAAACAAATTCGTTTTATGACATGTACGCATATGACAGATGGTTTCAACAAAACGTATGTATTCCGAATTTGCCGAATTCCAATTGAAATCTTAATTAAGGTTAACATTTATTTGGCATAATTAATATTAATCTACATTCCCAAACAAAGGAACTGAACGCTCAAAGAATTTGAAAAGCAGAAGCAATTCAGCGGGGTCAACTCCTCTATGAAATTACAGTCCCCAAAGTGAATCCTAATGATTCTGCATGACCTTCTGAACCTCTGTAGCAACCTCTTTTCCTTCGGCGAATATTTGAAAAGGTATTCATGTGATTTGAGAGCTCTAATAACCTTTTTGGATTCCCCATGAACTCCAGCCATTCCGCCTAGACATATGATTAGCATCATCAGAGAATCCACAGAATAGACCGAGAAGATGAGAAGCATGAGCATGTTCTCCATGGACCATTGTAGTCGGACCAGGATCACCAGAGAAAGTGAAGAGATCATGATGGCTGCCGTTATAATGACGGTGATGATCATCCCAGAAGTGATCCCATTTCCTAGTTTGACCAGGAGCTGGAGATGTCTGTACATCTGGAACGTTTCAGTGGGTCTCATCCTGCCAGTCTCACATTTCCCCAGGAACCTATACAAATTAACTTAAGCAACTATTTTCTCGACTAGTTAGTTTTTTTAGAATGAATTGACCTTAGGCTTACTTTTGGATGCCACGTCGCAGACTCCCAACACACATGATTGTGACCACCCCCGCTACAAATGCCAAAATGGAAGTTCCAAATGCCCAAATGAAGTAATTGAAAAGAAGCAGAATAGCCTTGCCAAAATAGTTTGGACTGCCTCCATCAGCCAGTTTGTCATTTTGACATTCTTCCAACAGCCAATATCCCAATAGCGAAGGTTTGCATGAATTGTTCCAGTGTAGAATGAATACGGCCATGATGGGGAGAAATATTCCAGTGGAAAATCCTGCCTGAGCTGTGAGTAGGCCTAACAGGTCAATCAGCTTCATTCGGTCTTTCTTCATCCCAGTTCCTGGAGCTTTGTACAGTTGATGGAAATGGAGTAGGCCGTTGATGTAGTTGACCAGGTCGTTTCCCCGTTTCAAGGTTGATTGCAGGAACAAGGTGGATATTCCCAGGGGGATCCAAGCATTCCCCACCTCCATGGCGAGGTAGATGGAACGCTTCCCATTTTGGCTGTAGACATACTGTATGATTTGAAGTAGGATTGCGGCTGTTAAGCAAAAGTGGAGATGGCATTTCAGTTTTAAATTCCTTCGACCCTTTTCATTTCTAATTGGGAGGGTTAGCTGGGATTTAATCGGATCCCAGTAATAGTTCCCACTTCTCCAGAGTTGGACCAACCGACAGTTCAATGATAGTAAGAGGGTATTTTCCTCCAACATCCTTTGACCGTGGGAGACAAGTAAGGTTTGTAAAATATTCAGGGAAGCTCAAAACAGCTCCAAATCCGTTTGTTTTATACCGAATACAACGGCTCAATTCTGAAAGCTTCCATACGACTGGCTGCTGCAGGGAAAAATTTTGCTATCCGTTTAAATTATGACGGTAATATAGTCGATGAAATGATAACGTTTTCATTTACGTTTCATCCGCCGCCACACACGCCTTCATTTAGGGCAGGTAGATCAAACTGTTTTCAAATTTGGATGGCTGTGTGAACGTCATGCTTGATAAAATTGCAATTGTAATAATACGTATGTCAACATGAATGGGGAAAGCATAAGAAAAATTTTAATTATTTTATCTGATCCTACTCAGGCATTTTAGTCGTATTAGGTAATTTTCTGATTTATATTATGATTCCGCCGAACTACATGTCACTAATTTGCCAATATTCATGATATACAATATTTGGAGAAAGCAAATGTGAACATACAAACTGTTTATCGTTTTTAATATCTTTGGTATACTCTTTCATAACCACACCAGTATCAGTTTTTAGCGTCTTCAGTTGACTCAGTTTTGGATTACAGATTGTTAAAAATAGGTAATTACTTGTAGAAGTAAGAAATTAGTCTGTGGAAAGTTTAAATAATTATTTTATTTCATTTGTATTGATTTTTAAGTTGACCTTCTCTGAATAAAATATCCCTATCATGTGCAAAAACCTATCATGTTCATCATCAAATAGAGCACAGCCTAACCAGAAACAAGGAACGATATTTTTCTATCAAAAACATAATGAAACAAGCCAAGTAACAAATTCCGCAGAGAAACCACACAGGTTTTAGGGCGTCATTTTTTACTCCACTTTGACTCTCTTGCCCGGAACTAGCTTCCGAGAGCCTCATTTTCCTAATTAGTTCCGATGCCGCCATCCGACCAAACTGAAACTTCCACGTTTCTTTGATGGAAACCACCTCACACAATAAATGCTTTAAGCCATGAAGGACCATGAAACTGTTGAGAGCATCGTTCCACTTGAGTAGTATCCCAGCTTGTTCCAAACGCCCAATAATTTCATCCCCAATTTCAGACGCCAAGTCCTCCACACCAGCCCAACCCTCCAGACTGGTAAAAATCGATGGCTCATTATTGGAAAATGCTAGCTTATTTCCCAGAAGAATGACCACAAATATTTCCTTAATTGCTCCAATACTTGTGATCGGATATTGATAAAAGTATGCAAATTTATCTGCAATCAGCATCGTATCATTGAGACATCCGAACCTGGCATGTTGACTCACAGCCCTATCACTGAATTTTGCATTTTCCTTAATGTTCTCAACGTAGCACATTTTCTCCCCGATTATTCTGTTATTTCCTTGTTGGAATGACGTAATCTGGTAGGGATGGGCAGCAGTTCCGAATCCAATATTGTTCTCCACATCAATAAATGATTCACTCTCTATAAGATTCACAGATACTGCTTTCTCGACGAATCGGATAAACCCGTTATCATGCTGTGAACGGATCTTCCCAGGTGAATCCGGATATGCCAACTTCCTCAAATATTCCTTCTTGCAGAGACTTTTCAATTCCGAGTCTTGGCCGAGGATATGAAAAGCTTCATTTTCGATTAGTTCTTGATAGCTTCGGGGAACTGGAATGGGTGGCTTCACTGTCAGATATGAGTACATATCCGATGTGTAGAATAGCCGGAGGACGAAGCAAATCAGAAGCCAAAGAGTGAGAATGGATTTTGGTGAAAACTTCAAACTCCGATCGGAATACCAAGCGGCTTTCTCCAGTAGAATGGAAACCGTTTGGAACAAAGGGAAAGCTACAGAGGATGAGACATAAAGGTAGATGGAAAGTAAAATTAACGATGCCACTATGAGGGCCCAGATTTCCTTTGAAAATGGACGCCAGACTACACCGAAGTCAGTAACACTCATGGTTTTCCTCTCCGTTTTATCATCCACGAATATCAGGTAGCGATAACCCACAAATCTCGAGTCGAACCTGAAGAGATATGAGTACCTAGCGTATGAGCGGGATATTACCTCGTGGTGCTTGTGAAATTCAGCGTTTCTGAAGGAAACTGAGAGATTTTTATTTGCAAATTCGTCCACAATACAGAAGAAACGTTCGTCCTTGTTCCACTCCCAGCTTATGTGTGCAGGGCTATTCCCAGAGGATATGATTGAATCGCAGATTCCTTCAAAGCTTGAAAATTTTTTGACGTATCTTAGTTTCAAATGTGACCTCCGTAACTGTTCCACTCTTTCCAAGGTCAATGAAGTAAACTTTCCTTTCAGGGTAATTTCCTTTGGAATTATTTGAAACCGGACATGATGGCCATTCTGGTTTAGTTTTCTGCTCCCACAGATCACGGATGTCAGGATTACGTCATTGTCGTAGATTACGAATATGGGAAGTTTTGAGAGTACTTCATCGATGCGAACTTTTTCATGGGTTTGGACACTGCTTCCGATAGTTAGCTGGTGCTTTTTGTAGTCATTCGTTTCTTGGAGAAGTAATGCCAGGAAATGAAATTGTTTCGTGAAAGCTAAAGTGGTAATGGGCATCTTATTCCCAATCATGTCCACAATCGTAGCAAACAACGAATACCTTCTTTTAATATCAACCAGTAAAAGCTGACAGTTTGGGGCTGATCGAGGTGTAAAGTTGTCCAAAGGACTATGCTCATGTTGCAGAACATGTTTGGGCGAGTGGAATATATAGCTGCGGTTGTTGAAGGAATAGCTAGGAATTTTTAGTTGTCCTATGCCAAGGTGCAGTAATTCGGCAAAGGGTTCACTTGGAGGGAGGCTCCCGTAATAATTTAAGGTGCAGTTGGAAAAGAGGAGGAGAAAGTTGTGAAGCATTCCATCCATGATTCTCTTTCGAAAATATGATCAGTTTTTAGTGATACGGTTTTGAGAACGATAAAAATTACTACTTTTCCATCATGTGGGCCTTTAATGCACCTTACTGCATTGGAATTGGAAGGAGAAAACCATTATCTTTCTTATGAAACTGAGGTAATTGAACAGCCAGTATTTTGATTAATTAACTAGAATGGAAAATCGTGGAATACGAAAGCATGAAATGAGATTGCCTAAACATATGAAATGAGATGGATGGATGTATTGATCAATCATACTGACTTGAATGATATTATTTTTTAAAAAGCAACACGTGGAACTTCACTCTTTCCAGTTGTACGTATGTATGTATTGTAATTATGCAATCCTCAATATACTTTGGTCTTTGGAGTCAGTTCAATTTGATTTTTTATAAAATAGTTTTATTCATTTAAACAGTCAAATATTGATGTATAAAATTCAATGTTTTGCAGCTTACGGTTAAGTATAACAGAATGACAGATAAAACTAACTACGGTATTACTTTTAAGATCAAAATGTAGCATCAGCATTTAGCTAGTAGGCTACCAAATTATTTTTGATTTTTGTCGTGCCCTAATTATAATATGATACAGATCCGATCTTACAATTAACTTCTTTGATGGTTTGCCCCACCATCTTCCTGTCTTCAACAACCCCACAATTCCCAACTCCGCAAAGAATACGATGACGGAAGAGAGGAGTAGCCATCCAATCAACTCTCCGACAATCTTGCATTGCCCCAATGAAATCGGCTTTTGTCGGTTTATGATGGCTTCTAAAATATCAACATTTCTTAAGCCCTTTCCTTGGTTCCCACTGGCTAGCATGATATTAATTTTCCGTTTGACAACTTCACTTCCGTCATACTCCTGTTGGGATTGTAATCCTTGTCGGAGGTTGTAGTCAATTCTGTCCACATTCAAAATAGTTGTCCACATCCGGGAATACGTTACATTTCCAAGCCTTGGAGGATTCCCGAACTCTCCAAGTTTGCTATCGACATTGAGAATGGATCGAATAGGAAGTTTTTCTGGAGATGCCAGGCCGTAGTTTGAAGGTAACCCGGGATGGGGACCTTCTTCGAAGAAACAATATTCTGCACAAATAGCCTAAGATAAGCCGAAACTTCGTCCACTGATAAGTCCACCATTGCAAATTTTTCCGTTGTATCCCCAAAGATTCTAAACTTGGAGGTGGTGTGGACATCCCCATTACTTTGAATAAGCTCCATCGCCATTTTACTCTCCGATTTTGAAGGATGGTGACGAAGTGACTGGTTCAGTTTGAAGTATTCGACGGGATAGTCCAATCCTTCCTTTCCATTCATGATCGAGTCCAGCATGGTTTCCCGGATTAGGGCCAGCCTCCTGCCATCAATCACCGCGGATTCGGTGGTCACGATGGTTCCATACGAATCCAACAGCTCCGCCAGGCTTCCAGGCCAAACGGGTTCCACGCCTTTGGTAATGTAAGCGATGACCATTCCCTTATAAGAATTAGCAATGACCACTAGCATCAGTATCCACAAAAACCAGATGGGGGAGGAATGACCTCCTCCCAAAATTTTCCTTTTCATCATGTCCTTCGTCATTGACTGATCGACGAGGATGGCAGTGATATTCATAACCACTTGAATGGAGTCAGATGACTTGGGAATTTTATATTTGAAACCTGACCTCCGCTCTAACCTATCTGCTTCTTTATTCGGAACAAGACAGGTTATGACAGCCAACCCTCCACAAACGATTGCCAATGTGGTCCACACCTCCCACGCAAAAGGTTTCGTCAAAGCCGATGAATTAGGCTGAGGTCTCAGTTGAAATGCGACAAAGGAGAACTGGTTGAATCTGACATTGAACGGGATCCATTCCATGAACCTCTTGGCTTTCTGGAGTTTATGATTGGCAGCGTTTATGTAGGCGTTATAGTATATTTGCGAGATAAGCCGCTGATTGGGACCCTGCTTGTTGCCGAAAGTGAAATTAAACTTTGGCTGAAGCAAGGCATAGACACATTGCTCATAATCGAATGCCACTTTGTCCGGTGAAGATTTCTTCATAATGTCGCATACTTCTTCGAAGGACATCCCATTGTTGTCAAATGGGGCGTGGATGAATGAACCCTCCAAATTCGTATTGATGTTGACCAGACTGTTTTTCAAACCGGGAATGCTCGATTCTTCTATAGAAATTAACTTTTCGTTGTTCTCCAAACAGGTTATGCAAATTAGATGGATCATTCTCAGATTTTCGACTCGGACTATGATCCCTCTTGCGAATGTCCAGGCGAGGTCTTCCCGGTAAAATTGATTTGTTTCTTGGAGTATTGCCTCCGCATCTTGTGGTTGACTTTCTGCTGTTCCTCCCACACCCCCGAAGAAAATCATGTGATGCGGCCACTCTCCAATTTTCCTCATTCCGTGTATGATAAATTCCAACGTGGTGAAGCTACCTATACGAAGCCTCTGGTCTTCCA
The DNA here is from genome assembly GCA_034696905.1 of Lepidocyrtus violaceus. Lineage (NCBI taxonomy): Eukaryota > Metazoa > Arthropoda > Collembola > Entomobryomorpha > Entomobryidae > Lepidocyrtus > Lepidocyrtus violaceus. The sequence goes on along the minus strand of JAQGAI010001027.1, from coordinate 288 downwards.
AATAGGCATGAGTGAAACATGTGGAGTGCTTCCCAGATTGATGGGAATTCTTGTCCCGGCGCCTTCCATAAATGGAACCCCTTGGGCTTCGGTAGTAATAGAGGATGGAAAAGGTGATTCCTTTGAATTCAGATTTTGTTTCAAAATGATTGGCGATTCTCAAGATCCGATTACTCTTCTGCTGTTATCTGACAAAGGAATTTTTCTACCCGATGAAAAGTAGTCATGCAAGCGCAATCTATATCTCCTTATGTTAGTACATTCGTAATAATTCATTAAACTGATTTA
>JAQGAI010001026.1:0-16286 GCA_034696905.1 Lepidocyrtus violaceus | reverse complement strand
CGGGAATAATCCCCCGAGTATGAATATGAAATAATTAGTTCAATATTTTATACCAGCTGATCGCTATGTTGAAAAAAAGATTATTTTTAGAAAAGCTTCCAAACATATCGAGTGACATATCAAAATGACGGGAATAATCCCCCGAGTATGAATATGAAATAATTAGTTCAATATTTTATACCAGCTGATCGCTATGTTGAAAAAACTATTATTTTTTTAAAATCTTCACAATGCTTCAAGTGACATATCAAAATGACGAGAATAATGCTTAGAGTAACTTACTGAATTCAGCATATAAATGTTTTGCACCAGCTGTTTGATGACAAGAAGTTGCCACCAAACCGACATTTGACCCGGCGCCCGCACGGCACCGGGTCAAATATCGGTCTGGTGGCAACCCCGACAATGGAAAACGACAGCCGTCTCATACTCATGCCATGGCGTACATTGCATTTAATTTACAGCTTATCCCTTTGCTGTTCGGGATGGATTTCTGAAGGTTGTCACAAAAGAAAATAAATGAAAATCATGCTGCAAGAAGAACCTTTTTTTATTCTCAGAAACAAAATATTAATTTATTCATTTCAGAATTTATTTCAGCATTTGAAATGTAGTCAAGATTCATTCAAGTTGATAAATTGTTAAACCCCTGAGGAGCCAAATCCACCTGTCCCTCGTTTGGTTTCTTCATCCATGTACATGGTTTTAGGCTCCACCGACTCATTTAATAAAAAAATGTCTAGAAACTTTTGGCATTTCTTTAAAGAAATCATTAACTTGGCTTTCTCACTTTCATTGCAATACCACGTGATTCCACTCATTACTCGTTCCAAGACATGTGGCAACTCTGCTGTTAAAATTGAAAAAGATTGTTTGATGTGATCATTTGATTGACGAAACAAAATAATTTCGTGTTCACCAGAGGCTCTATTGATAACGTGAGCTTTTAGTAGGGTATTGTTAGTAGATTCAATTCCGTTATAAGGAATTTCAGGTCTCAAATCAAAGTCACACATTTTGAAACCGTTATCCGCAATGGATGAACGTTGACTAAAGTAAGCACTCTTTCCGTCAGTTATTTTATCCATCTATGCAACAAAACTTATTTTGTACATACATACATACATACGTACATACATACATACATACACACACCACCCGCACGGCACGGCCTCAGAAACAAAATATTAATTTATTCATTTCAGAATTTATTTCAGCATTTGAAATGCAGTCAAGATTCATTCAAGTTGATAGATAGTTAAACCCCTGAGGAGCCAAATCCACCTGTCCCTCGTTTGGTTTCCGTGAGATTCTGAAATTTAAAAAGACATTAATCATACATTGATTGGTATTTGTATATTAGTTTTTATTAAGTTTAGGTAAGACAATAAAACTTACTTTGTCCAGAACCATTCTGTCAGGCTTTCCCTTAAATATTATTAACTGACCAATCCTTGCTCCCTTCGAATACTTCGCAGGAACTGCACCCAAATTGTGCAACATAAGCTTAACTTCACCCCTAAAATCAAGATTTTTAAAAGGAAGTTAAAATATCTTTAGTTAGTTAAAATAACTTTAGTTAGTTAAAATATCTTTAGCTAGTTAAAATATCTCTTTCTTTAGTTAAAATATCTTGCCTAAAATCGCTGTCAATAATTCCTCCGACTACCAAGGTCTTCTCCCTGGCAACGGAGGACCGATCACGTAACATTCCCCAAACGTTTTTTTCGAATTCGATCCTGAAGCCTAGACAGACTTCAACATTCTCATGTGCGGGAATAATGACATCTACGGGGCTAAAAGAAGAACAGGTTAACAGTTAGAACCAAATAATTATTTTACTAATTTTCGGGGTAATGTTACTCAGAAAAATGGGCAACTTTCACCTGTATAGATCCCAGCCAGTACTTCCCTCGGTTGCTTGTGTGGGAGGCTGAACACCCTCATGCAGGAGATGTATTTTAAAAATACTCATTTCGATTTTCTTTGCTCTGGATTTCGACCTTGTAACTGGCTATCAAGAACTAAAATGGTTGAAACTGCATTTCCTAAGTTTTATATCATTTAAAGAATAACATTTCTGCATAAATCCAATAGCTAAGTAAATAGAGACATGCAAAAAATGGAGCAACCATACATTGTATTCCAAGGGCATCTTTTATTTAAAAATGTGCATATAATTCAAACATGTCAATGATGATAATCATAATGAAGGTTTTGCTTTTGGGTGTACTGCATACTGAGATTTTTTCTCATTCATTTCAAGCACAAAAATCAATATTTATTCACATGCAGCAGAACACTTTATAATTATTGTTACAACCGAATGTAGGTCTTGATCTTTTGTGACACCATTATCTGTCCGTTGGCATCGTTTATTTAGAATATAGTAGATTACAACAAACATAAAAAAGATTGAAATTTAAACCATTGGCAAATATTTACACAACTGAATTACCCATTCGGCTGCAAACCGGATAAGTTTATGTAACAGAATTTTTTCATCAAGTGACGCGTGCATTCATACCTGTTCCAAATTTCTCATATATAAAACAAGTGAAAACCGATTTAGTTGTCGAAGTTGAAACTTTCTAACAAAACTGAACTGACGTATCGGATTCCTGCAAGATTTCTCCTTATTTTCGTAAGTTTATATAAAAAAATTTATTTCACTTTATGTTTCCATTTTTTTCAATAAGACTAATAGAGAAAAACTTATTTAAATTTTAGGATGGAGGCGGACTCGCAAGACCTATTCGGCTATGAATCTACTGATTCTGATGAATCGTTGATTGTTCCCGTTTCCACCAAAAAGAAACAACCGGCAAAAAAACCGACATCAAAGAGTCCGAAGGTTTCCACGCGGAGAAATGTGAAGAAATCGAGATCAACCACCCGTGATGACAGCGACGATGAGGAGGAGGTAGCCGCTCCACCGGCAAAGAAGAGAGGATCGCATAGTAGCAGGGGTAGAGCAGCTAACGTATCGATGGATGCTGTGGAGGAGGATGCTACGACATCTCGAAAAAGAACAAGAGTAAGTGACAAACCGGTATCAATTGATTTAAGTGAAACAAACTCTAAAATTGTTTACCCGGAGTTTCGTGCCTATCTCGGGGAACGGTGGTGGGTTCGCTTGAGCCACTACAATGGGCAGCACTATTTTTGCTTACGACAGTTTGAGGATGATACCAATCATAAACCGCTAAAGGGTGCTACCCTGCCTCTGTCGTATTTGAAGAAGGTAATTACAAGTCTTCAGAATCTGCAGGAACACACGGACTCTAAAAAGCAGTTTATGTCTAATGCTGAACATTCTGGATAAGTATTTCATGATATAAAGCATGATGAATTGCAATAAATAATTGCCATGACTATGAAGATAAGTATTGTGTGAAGTTATGTTTATTTATTATGCAGATCATTATATAATCATTATTTACCATAAAAATGTCTGTCACAATAGCCCTTCGTTAATTAATCAAACAGACCGTCGAAAAATAACCAGTAAACTATGTCCATCGCATTTTAAAACTCCATCGAAAAAATAAAAGACAGATAAAACAATGAACAAAGATGACGATTTCTATGATTTAAAAATGTTAGTGAGATCATGAAGAAAAATATAAACGGATCGTTTCGTAATTTCCAGTTAACGGATGTAAATGAACAAAATTAATTACCATAATAATTTTTTTTTATTTAAAATGACCTTACTCCGTTACTTAAAATAGTAGCCACGGCAATGCATATCGACTTAAATAAAAATATTTGACAGTTGTCTGATGTAAATGAACAAAATCGTCATGCAAATGATAGCTGTCATGGCAATGCAATCTGATATAGTATAATTTCGAAATATTCCGGTGTAAATGAAAAAATTGAATTAGTGGTCTAAAAAGTCATCTATTTAAAATAAAATAAAGACGCAAATCATTACGTTACACTTGGGTAGGTTACGACCTCTGCTGGACTTCACTGCCATCGCGTTATCCCTTCACGTTAGGTAGCATGGTCTGTGAAAGTTGGCTTAGGAAGAGCTCCAGGAAATAATGATTGTGCAAAATAACAAGAATAATTGATTCAAATTGATTTTAACGAACTGAGAGAAGAAAGAAAGATCTTATATTAAATACTATCAAAGAAATTAGTCAAAATGTATTTGTTACGGAACCATTTTTTAAGAACAAAGAGTTTAACATAAATTAGACATGCTATAATTAATTTATCCTACATATCTTTTTTTCATTATTTTTGCAGGAGCGTCATCGCCGGCTAAAGAGGATTTTGCCAAAGCAACCCCACCGATGTCAGTACTGCCCAACGAGGTTCTCATCAAATGCCTATTTAGTTCGCCATGTTGCTGATCAACACACGTGCACTAAATGTGCTTTTAAGGGAGGTATCCGGTCAATGAAAGCTCACACCAGTGCTTTCTGTGTGGAACGGCAAATTGGCCGTGGGTTTTATAAAGTTCTTAACAGAAATATTGATCCATTTATTCAAAAAATAGGTATGGATGGAGAAGCTAGAGTGTATGAGCATGCTGGTGTTGAGTTTGGGTTTGTTCGAGAATACTTTAATGAATATAATAAAAAAATTAAAAAAGTAATAGCTATTTCTATCGAAGATTTAGGCATGATAAATTGTCAGGCACATTTGCATGTTGAATACCGTCGTTGTACTTCTGAAATAGGCGATAATTTTGAATATGAAGACGCGTTAGCGCACAGTAATTCATACATAATATTTCATCCTAATGAAATAGTTGCAACTCTCTTTAAACTGGAAGCAGATATTCTAACAAACATCCGAACATTTGAACTTTTTGGGTCTGGATTTGTTTTAAATAAAATAAGTGGAATTACCATTCGAATTGGAATTTTTGCTCCGCGTGCAGGAGGTTGTTTTATTGAATGTCCGGAATGGATAAGCAACCATAAGGCTACAATTAACGTCAAAAGCAGAGAAAACGATTGTTTCAAATACGCAGTTTTATCATCTCTTTTTAAGCCAACAGGAAACAGTAGCAGGCCATCATCATATAAGCAATTTGAATTTAAATTTAATTTTAGCTGCATTGCTTATCCGGTGCGGATTTGCGATATCAAAAAATTTGAAAAAGCTAATGGAAACATTGCCGTCAACGTTTTTTCATACCAGCAGGTCAGCGCAAATCCACCATTTGATGACATTTTAGCTGAGTACATTTCTGATTTTAACTACTTGCCAAATGTTTACACCGCAAACTTGCTATACCTCGAGTCTAATAAAGGACATCATTCTCATTTTGTTGGTATACCAAGAATTAATAGGCTCCTCGGAAAACATAATTGCCACAAACGAGTACTTTGTTATAATTGCCTTCATTTTTTACCAACTGAGGAAAGGTTGGCTCTCCACATTGTAGATTGTAGACGTCATAAATTTCAAAAAGTATACATGCCCCTTGAAATAAATGGAGCAAAGCCAGTAAAAGAATTTACAGATTATTCTTTTAAACTAAAGATAGGCTATGTGGGTTATTGCGATTTTGAATCCATTCTAATTAAATCGTCTAATGCGCCCAAAAGATTCAAGGTAGATAAAAAAGAAGCTCCATCATATACGATTATGACATCTGAACATAGGCCGTCGGGATATGCTTTAGTTATTATTGACCATGAATCAAAACTTCATAAAAAGCATTTATACAGAGGAAACGACTGTATAGACCATTTTTTCAAAACTGTAATTGACGAAGCAAACAGAATTGAGCGTTTGTACAGAACAAGTAAACAGCCAATACGTATGACTAGAAAAGATGAAGAAAATTACAAAGATTCAACTTTTTGTCATATCTGTGAAAAACCGTTTAAGATTAATGATGTTATTGTGAGAGACCATTGTCATTTAACTGGAAAATTTCGAGGTGCCAGTCACGCAAATCCATGCAATACGAACTTTGTCCAGAAGCCAACTCTAAAAATTTTTATTCATAATTTGCGATCTTACGATATGCATTTAATTATTAAAGGTTTTGAAAAATATGGCAAAGAAATTACAGTAATTCCTAATAACTCTTTAAAATACCTTGCTTTAAAATTTGATAATGTATGGTTGCTTGACTCATGTCAGTTCTTGTTGGGAAGTTTAGATAGCCTTGTGCAGAGTATTAGCGACGATAAAACTAACTTTAATCTTCTATATGATATATTTGGAGAGAAAGCATCATTTTTGCAACGCAAAGGTGTTTATCCTTATGATTATTTCGACAGTTTCGACAAATTTGATGAAAAATCATTACCTTCAATTAAACATTTTTTTAATACGTTAACAGATGAGGAGTGCACCAAAGCCGATTACGAGTATGCCAAAACAATTTTTAAAGAATTCAAGTTAAAAAATTTAGGAGAATACCACGATCTTTATCTGCTTGTAGATACTGTCCTTCTTGCATGTGTTTTTGAAAATTTTCGCTCAATGTCGCTTAAATATTATGGATTGGACCCTGGGTATTTTTATAGTGCACCTGGCTTGGCATGGTCAAGCGCATTACATTTTTCAAAAGTGAAACTTGAGCAATTTACGGATCCTGACATGTATAATTTCATAGAGCGAGGAATGCGAGGCGGTATATCAGTTATTTCAAAACGATTTTCTAAAGCAAAAAATCAATACATTTCTTCAAAATATACTAAAAAAGGTTGTAAACAAAAGTACATTCTTATGATAGATGCAAACAATTTGTATGGTTGGGCACTGCGACAAAAAATGCCGGTTTCTGATTTTCGTTTTCTTTCTGAAAATGAGCTTCAGACATTTTCACTCGATTCCTATACGTTAGAATCCGAATATGGGTGTATTTTAGAAGTTGACCTAAAGTATCCATCTAAACTTCACAATTTACATAATTGTTACCCATTAGCAGCTGAAAAAATAAGCATTCCATATAATCGTTTGAGCAAGTATCAGAAAAAGCTTCTTTCAAAAACAGGAAGCAAGTACAGTGAAAAACAAAAAAAGCTTATTGGACACTTTTACGACCGGCACCGTTATGTGGTACACTATCGCAATCTGCAATTTTATTTAAGACAAGGATTAAAGCTTAAGAAAATCCACCGTGTACTTGTATTTAAACAAGATGCTTTCATGAAAGAATTTGTAGATTTTAACACTAAACGGAGGGCTGAATCAAAAAGCGATTTTGGTAAAAACTTTTTTAAACTAGTTGTAAACTCATGTTTTGGCCGAAGCATGATGAACAAACGGAAGCGAACTTCTGTAAAGCTAGTCAATAAAAAACGAATGGCAAGAAAACTATTTGCAAAACCTAGTTTTAAAAATTTTAATATGATTACTGAAAACTTATTGTCATTTTCAATGCATCCAACTAGTGTCCAACTTGATTCTAATATATATGTAGGATTTAGCGTTTTAGAGCTAAGCAAACTATACATGTATTCTTTCTTTTATGAGAAGTTGAAGGTGTGGTATCCATCAGCCAAATTGCTTATATCCGACACAGACAGTTTTTGCATCGAATTAGAAAGTGAAGATTTATATGACGATTTAAAAAATATAAAAAAGCATTTCGACTTTAGTGATTATCCGGCTGACCTTCATCCTACAATTTCAGCGCTAAAAAGCGACAGAAATAAAAAAGTAATTGGCAAATGGAAAGACGAAGCTAATGGACGCATTATTTCAGAATTTGTAGGATTGGCTGCAAAATCCTATAGTTTAAAAATAGGCAAAACCAGCAAGTCGGCAGCAAAAGGAGTTAAAAAAGCTGTTAAAAAGCGTTTTCTTACTCATGGGGTGTACCGAAACGTTTTACAAACTCAGTGTAAAATATTTAGTACTGCGAGTTATATTCGAGCTCATTGTAGTCGACAAAAAGGGCATGGTTTGCACACAGTTCAATGTCGTAAAGCTGCATTAACATCGTTTGACTCAAAACGTTCAATTTGTTCGGATGGAATTAGAACATTAGCATGGGGGCACTATAAGCTGACAAATTAATGTATAAAAATGCAACTATACAATTAGGCAATAATGATATAAAATGAAAGGTAAAACAAGGTATAATTATGAACGATATTGATGTATGAGTTATTAATTTATGCAATGTAATGACATGGAGTAAATAATAAATCAATTCTTATATGATACTAATTTGAAGGTCGTAATATTGTTTTTTTATCAATATAGACATTTATTTTTCACTTTTACATTGTTCAAGCAATCTTTTCAAAGACCTTATCAACAGTAGAATACAGTGTTTTAACATCTTCTTCCGAAAAACAGAACGGCAGGACTTCAGACCCGTTACGCATCCAGCAAACTACGTAGGAGGTGTTGTTTAATAGATCTTTTCTAAAATGCACCGAAACCGTTTTTTTCCTTTTTATCACTTTATCTAATAAGATTGACTTATTTTTCAAGGGTTTTTCCGATTTCATTATTTTCCCGCCAGACTTTTCGCAATTTGCTTCTTGGGGTAGAAATGTCATCTGCTTGGAAATTTCTTTTAATAAATTTTACAAATCAGTTCATTAAAATTGAAATTATTACATTCATTATTTTTAATAATGGAAAAACTATATATTATCAAATAATTAATACCTTCTTTCCATTGATCCACCTGTTGCTGCGTCATGTTTCACTGGAAAATGGGAATAATATCCACCGTTAATGTCATGGTCTACTGGGAATTGTTTATAATATTCACCTTTGAAAACATCTTCGTATCTACAAAGAAGATGCTCACGAGGAATGAGCCGTTTTGGTGGACGATCAATTAGCTCAAAACATTCGTCTATGTTACATGCCCTTTCAAGCACTAAATTATACCATGCAGGTTTAGTGAAACGATCCAAGCAAAGGGTTCTGTTGGGGGAGTAAGGGTACAAGTTTTTGAAAAAAACATTGTAACCAACGGAACAGTTTATACACTCCTCTAACAGGTTTGCCGTTGAAAAAGAGAAAAGAAAAAAAATTAAAAAGGAAATTGTGGAACTCATTTTTCACCTTTTGTTTTGACTTGTTTGGTCTACAAATTAAAAAAAATATGATGTTGCTTTTCCGAAATCTTCTTTAGAACTATTTATTTCGATGTGTGTTGAGATTCGGTTTTATACGCTATTTTATGTCAGTATCGCTCTCTGAAGCACGTATGTTGTCGTCCTTTAGACTTTCATAGTTCTGAAAAAAACTAGAGTATGTGGTTTTTAGTGGGGTAACGTTTTTGTCGTCATCTTTTAAATGACGTAAATATAGCGGTTTTACTCTATCCACAAAGAGCACAGGTGGTATGTTAAAATGTGAGCAAATATATAAAAATCTGTTAAGTCCAGATGGAACACCAGATTTAACGTAACGAAAACAAAAGGACAAAATGTCCTGAATGTTTGTAAGCGGATCATATACACGATTAAAAAAACTGATATGCCCTTTGCTGTTCCATTTAACATATTGCGGATTGTTTTTAAATATTGTCAATATCATCTTTGCTTTTGTACGACCTTCTGGGCTGAAATCATTTAAAAGGTCAAGGTCTCTGTCAGATAACGGTTCGACTCCAGCATCCTTTTGAATAAGTTTGGTATCCACCGATGGTTCATGCTGTGTCATTGAATCTGTGACCTTTACTAGCTTGCTAGTATCATTGAAAGTAGGTGATTTTCTTTCCAATTGACGTATTAAGTCACGTAAAAAACTCATATAGCTGGCTAATTTTATATCATCTGGTAAACACTTGTTTTCCAAAAATTTGTTGGCATCTTCTTTTGAAGGAGTGGAACTTGTTGAAACTGTGGAGTTTACTAAACGTTGATATTCTGCTTCCGTCACAAGTCTCATTTCTCTTGCCATTTTTAAAGAATGTTGGATACTAGTTTGCTTGTTATTGTACCTATTATTGCGGCAACAACTGGTTCAAGAAGCAAAGGCAAAAATCCTCCGTGTTGAATAAGCACCTCTTTTTTGCGTCGAAACGACTTCTGCGGTTTTGCTATTAGTCGAATATGATTGCGAACTTGTTTAAAACGTTTCACTGCGGATTTGGGGTAATGAAGTTTACCCTTCACAAGGTTATGTGTTATCTCAGTTAAACAATGTATGTTGTCTTTGGTTGCTTTAGACAGTATATTTTTTCTTACTTTCTTTCCTCGTTTTAAAAGAGATCTTAAAAACTCCTTATTCCGTTCCAGACAATTACTCATGTTGCGCCTTCAACGTATACTTTTAAACAGTCCTTCGGGAAAATGTTTGAGAGAACTCGATATAAATCTTCCCATTGAGGATGTAAAACGATGACTAAATAACCAAAAGAGCTTTTTGTCGCCTTTTTATATGCATCACTAAGATATCCCGACATATGAGGAAATATTTGGGTACTAAGTGCCCGAACTTGTGATGACATTGCGAACGATTTCATTAAAATATAATACTGAATGTTTAATCGTATATCTCGGGAGAATCTTCCACTTGGGAAAATGTTCTGCAAGTTCATAATAACGCTAATGGATTTATGATGACTAAGTCGAATAAAAACTTCTTGCAGCTTTTTGTTTTGCATTATCTCCGACATCATATCATCTATATATAATATTGAGTTGCACATGTCATCAAATTCAACATTAAGCCCTTGAATCATATCTATGCTTGTAAAATACTTATTTTGACGCATCTCATCGTAGCACGGTTGATATTGGTTATACAATATTATAAGTTTCTTGGGACATGGTAAAAACATTTCTTCAGCATTGTCTAAAATCTTTTTTGTCAGAAACGTCTTTCCCGAACCTGTGCCGCCCACAATTGATATTGTACAGGGATGGTGAAACTGAAATTGCTTCATTGTTGTATAATTTCCCCTTTTGGTTTAAAATGTAAAATTATGTTTGACGTTCCTACATCAAAATTAATTTCTTCTCCAAACTCGTTGCAAAAAAGTATTAAAATTTGATCGATGCTGCTTTTATCAACGTTAAGATAGTTTCGTTTGGGTGTGTGTACTACTGATTGCCGTTCACCGTCTCCAAAGGGTGCAGTCCCTAAAAGAGGGCAAAATATGTCACCTACTACTTGCTCCTCAATAAAATCCGTGTAAATAAAAATTCTGCTCTGACCAAACAACAGATCTGGTGGAAATTCACCATATAACGTCGAATTACCTCCATGCAACACTAAATTATTACTTTTGAAGCCTAAAACCTCAGCTAAGCGTTTACTGAGTTTTATTTCTTTAACCTTTGCATTTGCTTTAATTATAACACGGTTTCTAACTTTATTATACTGAATAAGTCCAGAGTCACGAATGGTTACTTCTAAGCTTTTCACTAATTGAAGTATATCTCCGTAGTGACTTCCTTCTAATGTATATTCGTGCGTCATAAGTTTGGGTAATAAAATCGTATTTGGAGGGGAATCTTCTGCTGCCGTATTAATTTGAAATTGACGATCTTTGACGCTCGGAAATTGTTTGAAAGAGTGAATGTAGGACACTTCAGCAAGAGCAACTTCATATGGAGTATTGAATTCAAATCGCTTTGGCAGTTTGGTCTGGTAACGGGATGGTCGATTACCCGGAAAATATGCTCGTGAACTGTTAGATGGTAAATGCACGTAAAATGCCATGATGTTCCACTTTGAATGCTATCAATAAACTGATGTATAAAAATAAAATTCTAGCTTTTATATTTCATAAGCTTTTATTTACATCAAATTTACACAGTTCATTTTTATAAAAACTTCCTTTAATTTCTTCATTATTATGTGCAATTTTATACATGACTGGTATCGTATTTAAAATTTCCTTAATAATATAAAGGTCATCGCTAAAATTAGGCTTATACCCTTTTTCAAATAAAGATTTATATAATTTTATCCGCACAGAGTCACCTACTTTTAGCATACTTTTATGTTTCGATTTATTATTTATTGTATCTTTATTTAGTTTTAACCATATAATAAGCTCATTTTGCTTATTGACCCTACTAGGAGGAATGCCTATTGCTCTATGAGTTGCATCATTGTATCCATTGACCACATCATCAAGAATGTCAATATATTTCTTTGTTTTATTTGCAGTTAAATATTTTTGAATTTTCTCCATTAAAGTCCTATTATAACGTTCAACTAAAGATGCTTTTTTATCAGAATATATGCCAAATAGCTTTACATTTTTTGATTGAAGTACTTTATTAACGTGCTTGTTAAAGAACTCACGGCCAAAATCGCATTGAATGAATCTTGGAGTTACTTTTGAAAACAATGACTCGAGAGCAGAAGCAACTGTTGGACCGCTCTTATCTTTAAGTGGTATAGCGTAAGCATATCTACTCAGAACGTCAATTAAAGTAAAGATGTATTTGATGCCTTTGTTAAATCTAGATAGTTTTTCTAAGCAAATCAAATCCATTTGCCATCGTTCATTTATAAATGCACTTGTAACTTTGCGACGTGGAAATTTGTTTCGTATTCTTTTGTGTTTAGTGTAGGTGTCGTTGCTATGTAGATATTTTTGAACTGCTTGTTTGTTTATTCCTTCAGATTTTACATATTCGTACATTGGAATTGCGCTCGAAAATCCACTCGGATGTTTTGGGTCATGATACAGTTGGTCTAACAAGTCCTATAACATAATTGGACACATCTTTTATTTTTTTGTATACAAACCGAATGGTAGTCAGAATCATTTGTTTTACACTTTCTGTTGCAATGCCTAATACAATCTGAAAAATATGGAAAATTTATGTTTTTAAAAAACGCTTTAATAGCGTCTTCATTTTGCCTAATTGAGCCAACATTCATTTTTTTAATCGCATGTTCAAACGATTTGCTTTTAAGCCTAGTAATTAAAAAATAAACACACATGTAACCACACAACAAAGACGAAAAGCTTTGTAGACGTATTGTGTTTCGTTGAAGTTTAAATTTGTTCTTTTTAGCAAAATTTATAATACTATTTCCATAAAAACTAATTGGCATAGATAAGCTATCAAAAAATTCAACCGTAGAAGATTTTGTACTCTTAAACATGCTGATCCAGTGCATTCCAGGCTGGTCATGCCTTTGATTATTCACTATAGCTAGGAAGCCTTTGGCGTTAATATTTTGTATTTCGTCAATAGCGAGTACGTAATATTTTGTTTCGCTAGTAAGTTGGTGTAGAAGGTACCGAAGCTGAATTGTTGTTAACGCTTTAAATCTTTTCATATTGTCGTTATTTGCCGTTGCTTGTTAATATCTAGCACCTTTTGACTTTCCGCATAAACTAAAAGCGTTACTGCTTCTGCCAATGGATTTGCAAACGACAGCTGTAGTTTTACAGATCCAGTTGTTTCAAGGTACATGCACGAGTCTGTCAACGCTAAAGGATTAATATCGAAACCAAACATTGTATAACCTTTTTCATAGGCAGAGGTATTAAACAAAAGACCCCTGTTATTGTTCATCTTAGAAACGCATTTATACAACAAATAATAGCCCAAAACCATACTGTTGTTGGAAAAATTTAAAGTTAGTGGACGAACCGGAACCGAAATATTGTTAACCTGCATTAATATTTGACTTAAATTAAAGTGTTCAAATTTGAATGGGTTAGCGTCAAAAGATCCTTCAAATGCCTTATTTTTCACCATACAAACAATTATGCGAGCTGGAACGCACCCTAAGAAAAGATTATCCTCAATAAAAGAGGAATTACCCTTAGGAATTATAAAATTGCGCACTTCTGAGCAAACGTATGGGTATTTTGCAGTTAAGCCTTTTTCAAGCAGTTTTTGATGACTTAATGTTATGCTAGGATACAGAATGTGGCGACGTATAAAATAACTAGCATCCAAAATAATTATCTTCCCTTTTAGGGTACTAGAAAGCAAAACAAACGCGTCCGGCTTTCTTGTTAGGGAAATTTGGAGCGGCGTATCATTCAAAATGAAGCGCTTTTGAGAAGCTAGATCAAAAAATAGTTTTCCACATAGCTCAATTTCTTTTGATCCTGCTATTGCAGCTTTTCTTTCTTTGTATCCAATATTAGTTTCGGTCAACACAAAATCATGAGTGTCTGGAGAAAATAAACTTGTGATCATTTCTGTTCGGTGATCAAAAGAATTTTTTAAAACCGACTCCATGTAGGCTTTGTAAGCATAATTATTATTACTAGTGGAGACTGGCTGATTATTAATTTGTACGTCGACCTCGGTAATTAATGTGTGAAGCAATAAATTTGAACAACTGATATCGTCGGTAGATGCGAAATTGGATCCATCCTCTTGAACAGTTTTACATCTTAAATATAAAAATGAGTCGTCCAAATCTAAGTAATGATTTGCAGATGGTAATATACGAAAATCGATTTTTGAACTGCTGTATAAACTAACTAAAGGCTTAGTTTCGGAGTATAAGCTCATGTCAACTGTTGTTGATGTAAACGGTAGCGAAAAAAGGTCTACCTGGGAAGAAATGCTAGGTTTGCTATCCTGATGTATCAGAGCCATTATGACAAAAAATCAAGCTTTGTAAGTTTTCTTTTTTTAGTTTTTGTGTTTCCTGTTTTCCTGGATCCTTTCTTTCCAGACTTTTTTGGCTTCCGGATTTTCTTTTTCTGTTTCGGAGCACGTTTTCTTGGCCCCTTTTTTGAACAATTTTGTTTCGATTTTTTTGCTTTCTTTCGGTTCTAAAAATTAATTTGATGTACTTAGCTTGGTAAAACGTCTTTACGATTAAACAACGATTTCTATTTGTGTTTACCTTGATTCCTGATCCCTTCTGTTTTTTAATTAAAACGTCCTCGGTTACTTTTTTTAGAAAAGCTTTTGAATTCTTTTTTAAGCTTTCTTTTATCGAACTGCCTTGGGCAAAATCACTAACCGTACTGACGAGGGATTCAGCGGCTCTGGGCATTATATATTTTTGAATAATTGGCAGGACGTATTGTCCAATTATTCTAAATATTGAGCCCACGCCACCCCCATGTTGTTGAAACCCAGTAAAAACTGGAATGTCTCCACCTGTTTGTCTATGAAGGGTGTGGTAATATGCGGAATGATCAAATACGTGAATCTTCTTCATGTTTACGAATAGACTGATGCGGTCCGTTGTGGTTTAAACGAAAATCAATACTAAAGTAATTTTTACATTGTACTTAATTTATATAACTGTTTATAGGTGTGGGTGACAATAAATGATGACGCGACTTAATATTGCTTATTGGAGAATCGTCTGATGAGAATGAACAAGATGAACTATTCTAATTAAAAAACAATCAATTAGTCTGCCCTTGCTCTACTACCATCCTGCTCCTCCGAAAACAGGGATCCTCGCAGGGATTATTGTCCGTAAAATGGCTGTACCCTATCATCACACAAAGAATGATAATAGAGACACCACAATTAACCTTGCTTCCACGGGTAAGAGAATGACAAACACTGATAACAGCATGATAAGGGAAAAGGTTTAGATTAAAATTGGTGTAATAAAAGGTATGTATATCTGCATTTTAATTTTACTCCTTTTAGAAGTTTATATATATTTCAACTCATAAGCTGTTTTCGTAAACTCCTGAAACTTTCCCCCTAAAAACATAGGCCTTTCTACATATGGGGAAACTATTTTAAAATACAAGTATAACCGTTCTCCATATTTATTAATTTCATTGATAACTTCTGAGTCTATTAGCATTTTTTAGGAGCAAAAAAAGTAAAAATTCCAAAAACCAATCTATTGCTACAATTATAACAACACTCATTTTGAACAAAAAATATTGGTGCAGAGCCGTAGAAGTTTTAATGTGAGAATGCTCAATTGGAATTTCCCGAATAATATCGTCAATATCAGAATACTCGCGTCCCTCAAAAACTTTTTAAAGTGAATTTTCAGCACAGGACACACAATAGTGACATTGGTATTCAAAACAAAAGAACGAACAGTGGAAAAAGGAAACTTTGGAAGTATTTGAATCATTTGTCTTTCATCTTCCAGCATGTCCATCATGGATTTGTTTAAAGTGAGAAGTGTTAGTTGTGACATCTTTTCGAATTCATGATGAAGCAACGTGGATCTAAAATTAATTGAACACAACAAAGATAAAATTTTACTTTTTAAAATTTACACTATACTTTTTAAAATAATTATTATTACAAATTATATTCAAGAAATGATGTATTCAAGAAAATTATATTAATCTCACTTGATACTAAAGAGATTTTCTCAGAAGTTTAAGGCGGGGTTTTTCTTCTTCACATTCGTTTTGCCCACTTAAAATAATTTTCCAACTGAATCTGTCCGATTTGAAAGTA
>JAQGAI010001025.1:0-16288 GCA_034696905.1 Lepidocyrtus violaceus | reverse complement strand
TGTGGTTGGAGGAGCAACTTGCGATGATGACTGGCCAAGCTCTCCGCTGAAAGACACCATTTGCTGGACACTGGACGACTTTTTTATTACCGTCGTTGAGCCCCCGCCCGTACCACTGCTTGTCCATGAAGATGATAGGGGGCCGCCGGTTGCTTGGGACTGTTGGGATTTCTGAAAGAAGCTTGTGCGCATTCCTTGGAAAACGTCGTCGAACTCTGATGCGGCATCCCCCTCCAGTGTTCCCCCTGGGGTTTGTGGAATACCCATGGGCCCACTGCTGCTGTGTTGCTGTCGCATCCCTTTGTTGCTTGCCATGGCCATCATGCTCGCCATAGCTGCTTGCTGCACACCACCACCTCCGAACATTTCTGTGTCACTCCCACTCATCACAGTCGTGGCGAAAGAGTAGCGGGGACTGAAGAGTTCCGCCGGGGACTCGGAGGAGCAGCAGGATGATGAAAAATCCGACATTTTTCGCGCCAACGGATTTGGATTTAAATTTCGGAGGAAGCGAACCAAACTCTCCCCAGCCTGAATTCCAACGGAGGAAGGCCCGACAATCTCCTGTGACTGGGGTCGCATTGCTGGCTCCTGTTGAGGATCACTTTCCTTCGCAGTAGGAGACGGAGGAAGTGGCGGAGGGGATGAAGGTGGAATGTCACTGTCTGGTATGCCTACTACATCCTGTGCTTTTGCTTGTTTCTCAACAACCCCTCCTACAACCCGCTGTGGAGTTGCCGTGACGGATGAGGACGCATAACTTACTGTTCCCGCTTGGATTCGGCCCGAGGTCACGACCATCATGCCGGGACTGACTTGAGACATTGGGCTCAAAGACAATGTGGGGGAGAGAGGAGCCCCCTCAGACGGGAGTGCTACCGTTTCCGTTTCCCCAGCATTAGCCCCACTTTCCGAGGCAACTTTCTCTTCCGGAAGGTCTGGAGATACTGGCGCACTATCACTTACCCCAGCAATTACTCCAGTAGCAGTTTCACCAACACGTAGTTGTGGTTGCGCTGGCGGCTGCTGCGGACTGGAAGTTTTTGCCCCGGCTTTTTGTTGCTGCTGTTGTTGTGCTGGAGGAGGGGAGGCTGGTGCGGCGAGGGCTTGCTTAGCTTGTTCCGCGGCGGCCGCCTTATTCTTTTCGTGCTGGAGAGCTTCCTCCACCGTCACATTTTTAGATTTGATGTTTCTCAACGAGCGGTCATAGTTCACCGTCTTGAACTTATCAATCGTGTCCTTGTTGTCTGCTTTCGAATTCTTCCTCACCATTCGGAAATAGCGCATCACCGTATCCGAGATGGAGGAGGAGTAGCCGCTCTCTTCCGAAGACTTTTTGTCCTTCCCGGTGGCGTCCGTCGTGGGCGAGGAAGCACCTTCTCCGCTCTTCGTTGTTGCAACACTATCAGACTGGCCAGATATGCTGGGCCTAGTACTGGAGCCCGTTTCCAGCAGCTTTTCCTGCGATTCCCGTCCACTCCCGCTGGAAGCTCTTCCAGCCCCACCCCCATCCGTGCTGGTGGGAGACAACGGAGACGACGCCGTAGTTGTTGGAGGCGGGGAGGAGAGCTTCTGTGCTGCATCCAGTCGTACAGGAGACATTGGGTTACTTTCAACCGTGGTCGCATCCGACTGTGCGTCTGGCGAGATTTGGCGGAGATTCGATTCCTGCTGCCGCTCTTCCTGCAATGCTCGGAGTCGGAATCGGATCAGAAGCTCTTCCGGGAAAGGGTCTGTTTGGGTGCCGGTATTTCTGCAGATTTTGGATATCCCATATGGCGTCAAAATCATGGAATAGCTGGATTCTGACCCATGACTAGAGAGAGTGGACAGAGGACGAAAATACGTAAGGGAGCCGGGCGGCCCTCCACCCATCATGGACATTGTTGAGGAAGCGGTAGAACTTTTTCTCCTTTCCCTGACGGTCACTTCATCCTCATCGTACTCGTCGTAGTCGTCCTCTTCCTCCGTTGTAGGGGAGTAGTAGTCTCCCCCTTGAATATTCTCTTTGTTGCCCCCTCCGGCGGAACCCAACTGGAGTTTCATGTGCAGAGCTTCAAATATGCTGCCCGAAGAATCCCGATGTCCTGCTGGCCCATGCTTGCCAGACTTCTTCCCATCCTTCTGCTTCATCTTTTGTTCCCGAAGCGCCGGTCCTGAGAGTCCTTTCGGCTTCGTTCTAGTCCACAGCAAGAACCTCTTCTCTTTATTGCACACTGCATCAAAATGTTTCTCCAGCGTTGGGATATCATCCGAAGGTGGGTAAAATTTATCAGTAGCAACCAAAAATGACTGAGATTGAGATGACTGGGGGAACATCTTCCCCGGGCCAGGTCCCGTCGGAGTCACCCCCGGTCTATGAGAAGGAAAGGACATAATCCCGCCATACGTCGGACTCGTCACGGTTGAAGATGCCTTGGAGCCCGAGCCGGAACCCGTTTGTCCAGTCGCCGCAGCCGGTATCGCGCTCGGCATCGATTTCGGTCTCGTGGCCGAAGCCGTGACCACAACTCCTCCTGGAATGTCCGCAGGATGGGAATGAAGAAATCCAGCTGAAATCCCTCCCAGCGGGGAGGACGGCCCTGCCCCATCACTGGACGAGGTTCTCCTTGTCGTTGCTTGAGTACCGCTTGGCCCCGCAACAGCAGCCCCGGGACGATGACTTTCCGGGAGGAGATTCCCCACCGCATCTGACATGTATCTCCATGTCTTTCGGGTCAGTAGCCATCTCTCCTTTTTACTCCCACTTGCCCCACTTTTCTTCCCCTTCACTTTGGTTATCGTCCCAGGAACCTTCTTGTCCTTGAGGGAAGGCCGTCTTGACAGGCTGGGAGAACGGCTGGAAGAGCCACTCTTCCTCTCCAGTCGCCGATGTCGTGGTGGCTCATCCATGCTTCACTCCCACTACTTTTCTTTTTAAAGCAAATGCCTATTGAGTGCCACACACTTTCACTAAACAAGGGACAGTCCTCCCTTAGAATCCTCCCTTCTAATATCACTTCTCACCGTCCTCATCATCATCACTCGGATCAACATCACACTTGAGAAAGTCCATCCTGACTCACATATTCACCCTGTCTATGCACTTTCCTCCTCTTTATCATCACCGGCCATTGTAGTTGTAGTCCTTCATCATCATCATCGTCATTATTATCATCACTCCTCCAATTTTCCTCCAAGGAGTCTTCACTCCACCTCTCCATATTAGATAACTTTTTTCGGTATGGTATAGCACGCCACTAGAAATAAAAACCATTCAGCTCCTCCCGGCCCCTCCACACCAAGATCTTCTTTTCCTTCTCTCCCATTTCATTAATTTTTTTATCCCACTTTCACCGCTTTTACTAACGTAACTTTAGCCAATTTTTAATCACAGTTTTTGTTACAACGGAACTAAATAACTTTCGGTAACAGCTTTGTTAAAACAAATTTTCTTTCCACTTTCCTCCGAAAAAATCTTATCCCCACACGCATCGCAAGGGAGAGAATGTGGTGCAGATGATGGGACTAAAAACTGGGCAAAATGATCATCTTCATCTCCGATTATTTTTTTTTGAACCAGAAACAGCGAGAGAGAGAGAGAGCGAGAAAGGAGAGTTTTTTGTATCACATCGACACTCTCTCGCTCCTCTCATTTAACTTCCATGTTTACTCCATATATTATCCTCGTACACTCCAACTTTGAGGACGAGTCCCTCCCTCCTTTCCACATTACTATATTTTTTTTTCAACGAGCACCGCTAATACCGCGACGGCGCTAATAACTATATAGCCGTGTAGCTGTTTAAGTACAAAAGAGCATCCTCCTCATCTAATCACCCTCTTCTATGGATGGAGTGCATACATCGTGGAAATGCTTTTCGAACACTTTTTTTTTCGTCAAGAGGCTAGACGACACTCCATCTCCATGTTTATGTGTTTGGTTTGGATAACTTCTCGTCGTGTCGTGTGCTCCTTTTCGTGTGTCGGTCGGTCGGTCGCTCCGTCGATTGCATATAGCGCGATAATACGACGAGGAGGGTTCACCTCAGTCCGAAAAACATGCAGTGGCAATAGTGTTATGGTGGAATATGGCGTTCTCAAGTTGACGGTAATGCCGATGGTGATCATGATGATGATGATGGTCGGCTTCCATGTCGCAGTAAAAATATATTATGCATTCTTCTCCTCCTAATTTCCCCCCTTTCCTCTTCCGCTCCTCTTCCGCTACTACTATGTACATACGGCTACACAGTACTTGCGAATATTTTGACTGTTCTTCCGAAATGGAGGAGACTGGGTTGGAACGTTTAAGTTAAGAAGATGATGGGGCAAGGAAAGCAAAGTACTAAAAACCGTTTTTTTTTCTCTTCTTCTTCTTTTTGCATGACTGCACACAATAAATACCTTTTGAAAACAGCATAACTATTAATTTCCTTTCCATGAGAGGACGGATTATATAATAATGGTGACGATGAGCATAAGGTTTAAGGTGAGCCCGGAGGAGGAAGTGCTGGTGGAGTGGTAGAAGATACTTTCAATGCTTCTCAAATGTTTCAAATCACTTTCCAATCCATGCTCTGAAAAATCCGGCTTTGTATGTTGTTGGATGGGAGTTACGTTTTTTTTTCTTCATGAGGGATGTTGATGATCCCATTATAAGGTGCTATACCTATGTGCCTGCATATTCCTTAAGTTTGGAATTCACTATACTGATTTTTTTTTTCAAGCAATAATGCAAGTGGATAAGGATCGGAAAAGAAAGGATGATGATGATATTTTCTAAAGAAAAAAAAATATGCTTGGAATGTTCACAGGAAAAATATGTTGAGCAGGAGGAAACACTGTAAAATCATCGAATTTGAGGTATTTTATTTTCTCCAAAACTTGCCCTCATGCCTTCCCTTAACAATAGCAGTAGTGAGTGGACTTGGGATTATTTTTGGAACACTAATTACAATATCAGATCAGGCCATAAGTAAATACAACATTGCTTTAAATTTTTCCAAAGGTCAAAGTTCAGTTTGCAGAAAAGTGTAAAAAAACACTTCTATTTTTCTCCCATGAAAAAAAATCATGATCATATGCCTTGGGGCTAAAAAATGTGAGCTAAAAATTAGCAACAATTTGTTAGAAGCTTCTCCCATTTCATTTCCTTTCTCCACTTTCAACGTCAGGACAACGACGCCCAACGTAAAAAAAAAATTGGATGATGATGATGATGATTGTGCTCCTGCTAATCACGACGACAATGATGATGATGCGAATGACGTAATCCCATTTTTTACACCGTGTTCAAGTAGTAAATGCAGAGGAGACATGATAAGAAGTTCGCAAACTACACAAACTCAGCACCGAACACAGTTCGGAAAATACAACATACATAGTACCATTTTTCCCCCTAAACAGCTTCCCGTTGCTAATCATGGAATGGATGCTGATATTTCAAGCTGATGAAATGCTTCCTCCTCTTTTTCAAACTATTAAAATACACTAAAAGAGAAAAGCCGATGAGAACCGAAAAGTTGTAAAAAAAATTATGTATAGGTATGTATATTCCAACTTAAAAAAATAATGTGTGATGGTAATTGAGCAACGTTATTACGGTGAAAGAGTATAGGATCAGCTCATGCTTTTTCGAAAATGGTGTTTTTTGTATTCTATCATCTGTGTATGCAAAATTCATATAAAAAAAGGTGGACGTCATTCTCCTCCTGCCTTATCATCATCATCATCATCACCACCGTCACTAAAATGTATGAGCAGTTTTTAATAATATGTGTGTTTTTACGATGATTTTATACGAGTATACGTCGTGTTCGGATTATATAACATAACAGGAGTATACTCCTCATGGGATATTTCAGATTGACTTTGGTAGTCAGCTTTCAAAATTTACTGAGAATGTGACTGTTTTTCTCCAACAGTTGGATTGCAGTTGCAGTTGTCGGCCGAAGTTTTTTAGCATCTCCTCCGAAACTCGGTTGTGTACAAGTGCTGAAAGCTTGATGAGTCTGGGAGAAACTACGTCCGTGAAAGTTCTTGTGAGCTTGCTTGCCTCGAAGAGGGTTTGGCGGAAGTTCGGTGAAATCCTACTAGGCTGAGCTAGACTTGTTGGAGGAGTTTCGGAGGCAACTGGGATGCTTTGAAATTAGTGGCGTAATCTACGTCTGATTATCTCACCTTGTCTCATCACTCATTCATTCAGAGAGAGAAGGCTGACAAAACTGTGATTTGGGAATGGCTATAAATTTTCAAATTCTTGTGTTCATTTTGCTACGGTCCAACATTGTAATTGCAATATAAATATTTTGTAACAGTTTTTGTGATTTGTAATTTAAGTCTGCCAGTATTCAATTTAATGCGGAAAGAGGTAGTGAATAGGGAATTGGACGTGTCTCACCTTGCCCCACTAAATTTTCTTTTGCGATTCTATACTTTTTCTCAGTTCATTCTGATACTTTTCTGTTATACTTAAAAGAAGAGCTTAGTGTACAAGTTGGGAAAATCTTGTAAAGTGTCAAAAGCCTTGTTCATCTTCGTCACCTGCAGAAAACGCAGTTTTATAACTGACGTCTACACACATGAAAACAAGTGAGTTATGCAGGAGCAGTGCATTCATCTGCCTTTACAATCCCAACAACAGACACTTGACTACGACTACGACTGACTTCACTCCCAATCCAATCCAGTTACCGTATGTCTGCTCTACATATTGTGTTGGGATAAACTGACACATGACGTGACATAAAAGTGGAGGACCGAAATGGAATGGGAAAATCCTAAGCCCGCATACATAATGTGAATACGGTTGGCTTGCATGCCTTCCCCGCATCCTCTTCACACATAGCCCTAGTTAAAGTCATGCTAAATCTAATTTAAAAAACCAGCATAGCAGCATGACCATAACATTATTATAATGATGATCAAGCTTATCCCGATAAGTGCAGCTCATGCTCAGAGATCAGATTCGATTCAGATGATGATATCATAATGCCATGTGTGCACTTTGCAGAGAGAGAGAAAAAAAAAACAAAGAAAAAACTGCAACCATTCAACTAAACTCTCTTTCACGCTGAATTTATAATCCAATGTGGAAAAAAAATCTGCATATGGTAACTGGCTCATTCCAACTTTTACTGGAAATTCTTCCCAATTTACACCATTTCTAAAATTACACACAAACAGAGAGAGAGAGAGAGAGAGAGTCTAAAAGGAAAAACTAAAGAAATTTGGATTTTTTTTCTCTTCTTCATCTTCTTCTTTCCCTTCCTTAGAAAGATTGCGGAAGGAAGACTATTTTCTTTTAAACCAGCAGTCCATATGCTTCTCCGAAGGAAAAGAAAAAAAATCTTCCATGTCATGATCACCATCATCGAATATCATCATCGTCATTTTCACATCCTAGTACAGTAATAAACCTTTAGTTTTGCCAGGAGGAGAAAATAAAAACGGATGAAAGGGAACTGTTCACTCTCATCTCGAGTCAAAGTTTTATGGCGATGTAGTTGGCGGAATGGCCCATGTCTACATGTCTCACTTGGCTTCCTTTAGCAGAAAAAGGAGAGCAAATTAATGTTTTTTCTTCTTAAAAAACACATTCTATTGTTCTTTCATTTTTTTTTGCTTCAATCTCTGCAAGCAATGAAGGAAGAACATGCCTGTACTGCCTACCTACATATTTGATGTTAATCATAAAATGGCTTAACACACAACTCATATTTCCCCCCGAAAATAAACAAACCTTAATTTCCTCCTGCTTTCTCATTTCCATTTCCCTTTGTCATCTCATCATCCAATTCAGTTTTACCAGCTAACCATAACCCTTTCTCAGCCTTATTTGATGGGGAAAATAAATAATTTGATATTTGAACGATCATCCGTTTCATCCCTTTTTATGTTTATTGGAAAAGGGGATAAAATTTGAATTGAATTAGCATTTCCCCTTTCCAATACCTTCCAACTAATAATAGTAATCATAATCAACCTAGTTGATTGACGGTATCCGATTTTCTTATCAGAGGCCAATTTGCATCAAGTGAGGAAAACAACTTTTTTTATGGGCTTTCACTTTAAATCAAAATTTGGATCGTAGTTTTCTTCTGAAAATCACAAGGAGAAAGAAAAAAAACTAATTGCCAAGATGTTTAACCATGGTGTGTACCATATTATATCATATAATCATTTGACGATATCCGAATACAAATCATTTTCTTGCTGACATATGACTCATATATTATCAAGATGATTCCGAGAGGAACCTTCCAGTCCACAGTTTGTAATTTGCATCGATCAAGTAATTCGCAAGCTAGGAGCTTTCGAATTACTTGATCGATGTGTAATTTGGAAAAATAATAATGACAATAATTTTTTGGCATTGAATTTGATTGGATACCATCATCTTTTTCTTGGAATCTATCTTGACCTTAATTTCCTATTCAAGTTTTCCTTTTTTTGATGAGATCTGATGATCTTATCTATCTGTGGATCTGACTGCGATTAATATTTTGTTTTCGAGAGGGCTTCATCCTTATTCATATGTGTGAATTCTATATTGAATCCGAGGATTTTGATGATGATGATGATGACGATGTGCACATGGAAGGAAGAAACTTATATAACTAACATGGGTTGAGGGGCTAGCCATGATTTTTAATGAGATGTTGACGGATATATTTATTTAATAATATTATGAATTAGGATGGGATACTTGGAATTGAGATGGAATAAATGCAAAAAAAAATTTCTTGCAATGCCAAAATGTTTTATTTTATAAAGTAAAAAAACATGTAAAGCATGATCATGGATTGGTTGTGTAATTGCAGAATCCAACTGCTGTTCTCGTAGACAGTACACAGCTACAAAACCAACAACTGACAAGGGAAATGCGGTTACTGGTTTGGAACTGAAAATCTAAATAGATAGAGCAGGACACATAACATCAAGTTGGTTGGAACTGCACCTGCACATGTTCCAACTTTATCCTTATCCCATTTATAAGCTTATAATGGAGATGATGCATAACATATAAGTATGGACTCAGATTAAGATGATATAATTCGACTTGCGATTTGACAAGTAAATAAATTGATCCCGTTAAAATGGGAAATCAGACTGGGGATGGGGATAAGCCTTATCATGAAAGGCAGCATTTAGTATGAGTATAAGCCCAGCTAATACTTTCTTCCAAGTTTTTCTATTTCCCATGAGGATCCCAAAGGGAGATGCGCAATGGACATGGACATAGTTTCATGAATTTTGAAAAGTCATGCTTATAGGCTTTACATTTTCATATCTCACAAAACTGGTTAGCATATTAGCAGATAATTTAGTTATGATTAAGTTAAGGCAACAACATGCTACTTATAGTTAGGTTGATTGTATAGCTACTACATATAATTAGCAATAAAGCTAGCAATTGAAAGAAAATAGAGACATATTTAGATATTTTTTAAGACTTACAGTTCCTTGTCATTTTATACTCGGGTCCAGTCACAACTCCCATCAGGATTTCGTTCCCTTGCGTAAAAAGTTATTTTTTGTGTTTGAAGCGTCCGGATCCAGCGTTTTCGTACTTGATTGTCAATCTTGAATAATATCACTTTTCGGCCACGGTCTTAAGCTATTTGCTAATATAATTACTATTGTTAAATAAGTTATTCCTCTTTTTTTTAAAGGACTTCTTTTACAGCCTCATCTGTTTGGTTGATATGTCGGAACGTGGCCAAAATAAGCCTGTTACTATACGGACAACGCTTTGCTGGGCAATGCAAATTACAGCATGAAGAACAAGGATGACCACAATTTCTAGGAAAATCCCTCCCTCCTCCTCCAATATTCTTGGAAGTGACGTTGACGACGTTGACTCGGATTTTTTTCCACCGGTGAATGTAACTAAACCAAATCACTTTCACTTTTCTTCCATGTCTACGCTTTGTTCTCAGTTGAGTTGACTGCTCTAGGCCTGTTATAATCCCACTCATTTTTACGGTGGAGTGATGACCCTCCAAATTGTTTTTGTAGGTTCGTCGTATGTAGTTAATTGTCACTGATCACCGGCTCCAGCAACTAACTGATATTCCTGTAGTTCGTCCCGGCTTATTCGGCCAACTTGACTTGTTAGTTAGTCAGAGTCAGAGTCAGATTCACGACAGGGGCATCGTTTCCCGGAAATTTTTCCTCTAGTCCAACGTACCACCTTCCCAAAGCACCATCACTTTTTCTCTCACTTGGATTCCTAAATTCATTCCCGTTTAAAAAAAAAACACAATTTTTTTCCCTGGCTATAATATATTTTTTATGGGGAAACTTATTATTATTATTTTTCATGTGAAAACAAAACTGGGCACTCCGCCAGAGCATATTATTATCCACGTCTGTTTGGGCCAGAGGAACTTGGTGAAATGTTCAGAGAAGCACGGGGGAAAGACCACCATAGACATTTTTATAGAAAAAAAATCCAAATCCAGCCGGCGAATATTATGAATGGTTGGTGTGTATATATGACTACGTATGATGACTAAGGCTAATATATCAGATCTGTGAGATCTGACTAATATTATGAATGTTGACTAGCATGACCCGATCCGATATATTTGAAAATCAGAAGCAAGCTCCTTACACAAACATATCAAAGATGATTCCGATTCGGGTTGGAAGATTTCAGATTGAAAGCTGAGGCAGCTAGAGGCTAGAGCTCCTTCACATGAGAGGAGAGAGAAAGAGAGAGAGGAGGATATCAGTTTTTTTTAGGATGAAGAAGAACGGTTCAAGATGATCCAAAGGAGAGTTGGATAGAAGAAGACACTTTTTTTCCTCCAATAAAAACGTCATTGTACAGGAGGCTCTCTAGCGTGAAATCCTTTTTTTCGTAATAATTATAATAGGAAAGAAATACATATAAATGGGAATATATTTATTTTATCCATTCCACCATCACTTTCCATCTTCCCTAAATACACAATTTGTGGTTGTGACCAAGCGAAAAAAAACTCTCCTCTCGGTAGTCACATTCAATATTTTTTTTTCTTGGCTATACTCACTCACTGGCTTCATCACGCAGAAATGAAAGGGGGGATAAGATGTATAAGAAAAAAATAAATAAAAAGTGACAACGTTGAGGGAAGATGGGTTGGGATGAGATGAGTCGTGATATGATGTGAATGATGATGATGATTATGGCAGACAGGGAACTGAACTGATATAAAAGCCCACACACCAACAAAAAAGACTACGCGTTTCACTTATAGTTCACTTAATTAATCCTGATGAATCGAATTAATTAATTAGTTCCAAGAGGGTGGATGCGTGGATATGAGAGCAGTATTTTCAACGTCCTCCTCCTCACAGTCAAACTGATTGATGATGATGACAGTGACACTGGTTGGAAAGAAAGAGTGGTGGCAGAAAGGATACCAATTGTAGGATGCCCTTTTTCTCACGGGCCTTTTTTAATATTATTGCAAGGTAATAATAATAATAGTACTTTATGAGATGATCTAACACTTCTTATGAGAGGGAACAGAGATAATATTAATTAGGTAATAATAGTGCTTTAAAAGAGATATATAACTGCTTCATCATGAATGAATGGCCCATCAGCATAAATCATGTCTTGTCTGAGCCGGACCGACAAAAAGAGTAAAGAATAATTCATGCATGCATGAAATGAATTGAGAGCGATGGAAGGACGACCACCACCGCACCGAAAAAGAAACAAATTTAGAGAGATTTTTTTTAGCGAAAACCGACACCGACTCCAAGAGGATCACCAACCACCGTTTACACTTCACTCACGACGACGTTGGAGAAAGAAAGAAAGAAAGAAAGAAGAAAAAAACACTTTTTTTAGGTGAGGAGAATGATCATCGTCGGGATTAACTCTTGTGAAGAGAGATATGCACTGGGATGAGGTTGCGGCTGAGGAAGATGATGAGACGGAAGACAATACACAGATGTTTAATGTTGGATGGAGTATAGTGTTCTCCTCCAAAGCAATTCACTTGTAGTTATTCAAGGGTTATGGAGTGTCTGCACTCTTTTATTTTAAATTATGGGCTCATATAGTGACTCCTGACGTTTCCGTAATTAATTGGCTAACTCTATAAGCCATACAATGTTAAACGATGAGTCGAGCGGAAGCGGCTTCTTCTCCAGCCATTACGTAGTAATTAGACTGTTGTGATGAATGATAACTGATATGAAGTTATGCAACTTGACTTGCGTACTATACAAAAATAGGTAACTTTTTTTTACACTATCACCGCAAAACGCCACAGCCTCCTCCTCTTCCTGTTGCAGTTTTATGGCAATTAATTATAGAAAATTAATTTCGTTTCTTGAAAAATAAAAAATGATTCAAGTAAGTACAGTATAAATTTGCAAGGGATGTTTGTTCAGAGCCCATCACAGAGCCAAACCAATCAACCACATAACCAAGCGCAAGCTAAAAGCTGGTCCAGGACAAAAACTCAGCTTTGTACAAACCACAAAAAAATGTTCCAGTCCAGTTCAGTCCACACACAACTCCCAATCCATTGAATATGAACAAAAGGTTTTTTTTTCTATGACTGGAGCAAGGGACGAGTAATTCTGTCTTGCATTCCAATCCAACCTTCTATTCGTTATTCTTGAGCTTCATTCCGATTCAACAAAAACTTTTTAATTATATTACGTCACCCAACCCCACCACCACATCGAATTGAAACATGTAATAAGGGAGTCTGCTAATGGACCATATAATTATTATTCCCATGAAATTCAATATTTGTGTTTACTTATATAAAATACTGAGTTGGCTTCTCCCCTCTCCCCCCTTCTATGCAAAGCGATTCAGGGGCTCCCTTCCAGATTTCGAATTTCCATTTGTTTTCCCAAGAAGGGATATCAAAAGATAATATTTACGTTCCGAGTGGTTTCCTTTCTTCTCCCTGTGCAAAAATGAGATGAAGATCAAGAAAGGATGATAATATCTATGATATGATATCGCGGAGTTCACTTCTCTTCTTCGTCTGTTGTTAACTGTGGTGGAGGGAAGCGCTTCCCAATCTTGGCTTCTCACGTCAGCTCCACAACTGAAAACTTCGCTCGCTGTGGTTGTTCCTCCTTACTAAAACTGCGAGTTTGGGAATAGCGAGGAGGAGGATATGACTACATGACTATGACGGGGTATGAGGTTGACTTTTGCTTCAGCTTTTACTTATTCTAGGAGGAGGAGGAGGATGTGAAAGGGGTAAAAAATATTGAATCAAGATACTTTTTTTTCGGTGGAAGAGGAAAAATAAAAGTAGGGAAAATCTGTATTTTATTAAGCTCAGGAACACGTTATATAGGATGATGATGGTGGTGATGATGATGATGATGATTGGATTTATCCCACCGGTTGGGTTTCCAACAAAACAAACTCCCATGGAGGAAAATCTTCATTCGACTCAAAATGTACTCCAATAATCGGCAACTATACCCTTAAATATCATCATATTCCAATTGAATTCAGCATGATAAGTTCAATAGAAGGAGGAGACGGAGTTGAGGTTTTTTTTTATGCTGAAGATCCACAAATCTCAGTATGAAGCAGAGTTTAAATATTGAACACATAAGTATTTGTATCTTCCAATTTTACACAATTTACGTATGTCATGGGATGGATAAAGTTGCAAAAAATATACATAGCATTTTTGCATGATATGAAATGAATAATAGATATCATCATCCTGATATTATATCTGACGCTGAGCCTGAAACTTTAAATCCCAATCTGCATTGAACAGCTACATATGTACGTACTTAATCCATTGGCAAAAATGGGAAATCTTAGTTTGTGCAACAAGGACTATTTATTTGTAACATTGTAACTCGACTCGGGGAGTAAAATGGAGGAATTGAAATGATGGGAAATTTTCCCTGCTTTTTTTTTCGCCGATTTTTCGGTGTTTGGTTGAGATTGGCAAAGGATTTTGGTGAAGAATATATGTATATACGGGGGGAAATGATGCTAATGAAGTTGTACAAGCGGAGAGCATCCTCCTCCTCTTACCCGTCATCCCAAATCTCAGGTTTGCTCTTTGTAAATAATGTAAAGAGACTACTGTGGGGATATAACATCTTGGGCTGAGGTAGTGTGGATGCTGAATGCTGCTGTGAGAGAGATGTGAGATCATGATCGGAAGGAAATCAGAAAAAAGGATGAAGATATGTGTCTTCTCCGATGATGCTCATGGCATGGCAGTCGCATTGCACTCAGTCAGAAGACGGGCAGGGAAAGGAGGCAGATTAGCGCAAAATGTGTTTCAACTTATGCATATTTAAGAGGAAATGACGACTATGACTAGATCCCTCCGGCCTGTGATATAGATTTAAATGAACATGTCTTCTAGGTGGAAGGACAAAGTTTTTAAAAGGATGAGTCTCTTCTCCTCATCCATCCTCATCTTGATCCACCGGATATATATGTTTTTGCGAAAAGAAAAACAACATAGTATGCATAAATACGGAAAAGGATGTGGTGGAGGAACATAATATGTCATGTGTTTATATTATGAGAAAAAATAAGCTTACTCTCTTTCTCTCTCTCTGATTATTGCTATATTACTCTATGACTGTTTTAGCAAAGGAAATAGTAAAAAAAATACATATACATGCACCTATTTATATATCTGCAGTTGTATTAGAATTTTACGACTGTCTTGTTCCATCTTCCCTCTGCTTGGATTGGAATGGGAACTCTCATGATGGAGGAGCAGATGCGTGTTTGTCTCGAGCTTACATGTTTTTTTTTCTTCCTTTCTTTATTCAGAG
Organism: Lepidocyrtus violaceus; assembly: GCA_034696905.1. NCBI lineage: Eukaryota > Metazoa > Arthropoda > Collembola > Entomobryomorpha > Entomobryidae > Lepidocyrtus > Lepidocyrtus violaceus. The sequence goes on along the minus strand of JAQGAI010001025.1, from coordinate 1,513 downwards.
AATTTTGTGTTTTTTTTTCTTCTTCTTTTTTTTTGAGCAAATGTAATGACATGATGATGAGGATTGCATAGTTGGGTCTGGTTAAAGCGTTTTAGCTAAATGCTCTTTCGAATTCCCGTATTCTATTCTGTATGCTAAGCACAGTGAAAGAAACTACTATGATCACTGGCGCTCTGCTCACACACAACAAGTATGTATGTAGTTTCCATATTTACTGTGGGATGATGCAGATCTGATCTGGTGGAAGAGGAGGATCACTGATCAACTGATCAAGATGAATTTTTGCACATGTGGTCGGATCTATTAACTTTTTGGAAGGTGGATGGACAGCGGAAAAAAAGTCATCAGTGAAAGTATAGCTTATAGGGTGGGTCCATGACTGCATGGTATTGAATAATGAAAAAAGATTTCCATGAAATAATACGAAGACGATTAGGTCTAAATACCAATTCACATTGTTTTAAACGAGTTTGGTAGTATTTAAGAGAAAGTTTAATAGATCAAACATACACATTGCAATTAGAACATTTAACGTTTGTTAAAAAAAAAATTCAGTCCTGATAATAATAACGAGGAATAGATTAGATATCAAGGCTAGTTTGACTTTTCTAAAGAAATTAGGATGACGGAAGCTGTATTCAACGGAAAAAATAAAAGTTCAATGATTTGCTTTGACGTTGGCTTCGGTTATAAAATATATGAGCTGCCTGTATTTTTTTTGTACTTTTTTTACAGGGCACATTGCATTGCATTGGGAGAATAAGGATGATTGCCAGGATTATAATTGATTTATGATGTTGAGGGTGTTCAAGGTACGAGACAAGTGTGCTTGTCTATCTTTAGGCGACAAGAAGCGTTCAATAATTGTAGAATGGATGCGGACACAAAGCAGCAGTTGTTGTACTTTTTTTAAAGCTTTGCTCTTAGCTAAAACATTGACATGATGAGAGAAAGAGTGGGGATAATACATTCTGCATAATTATCGCAAAAAAAACAACAGCATTTTATATCTTTTGTTTATAATTAGTCTTGTCTAGTCTTCTGCAAAACCAAACCAAATGTAGTCGGGGGTAAGATGAGCATTCCCAACGGGAATACAAAAAAATGTGCAAAATGCAATAAGAATGTGTACGTACATAGACTAGGAAGCACAGAAGCGCAGTAATAGATGTACAAGTCATTACGTCATGTATTACGTCATGAAGTCTTCCGTTTGTGTAAGAAGCATTCCAGTTTACACAATGCGCTGTCAGTTAAAAGACAGCAAAACCTATCGTACCTTTAAGTAATGTCTGAGATTTGGATTAGAATCGAGAGGGTTTGATGCTTCAGCAAATCTGCATAAATTGTATCACCCACTCGAGCCATTTTCTCAGTAAATATCTTCTTCGTTCTAATTATTTGAGATAACATAAGCCATTTATAATTTTCCATTCTCAGTTTGAAAAAAAATCTCCAAAATTATTCCAAAAAAGTTGCGATAAAATTTTGCTAAAAAATCATATTTCTCGGT
>JAQGAI010001024.1:0-16302 GCA_034696905.1 Lepidocyrtus violaceus | reverse complement strand
AGCTGCCTAACACTTTCCACTGTAAAATTCGTCGCAATTACTTGCACGCTATGGAAGAGCCCTACACGGATTTTTTTACAACAAAAAAAAACGAATTCAATTACAATCTCATCATTACATGAAATCATATTATCCTCAATTGGATTACATAACATATTATCATTTTACCAGATACATACTCTTCTACTGACACACAACGTAAAGTAACAAGAAAGATTTCCGTCATTTTTCTCCTGTTTTCTTGCATGCATGCATGAAATACCTACTTGCTGTTTAACGATAGGGACTTGCGTTTATGGACGATTAAAGAAAATGAAATAATGACTAGTTTGATTTTTGTAGAGAAGGGCAATCGGTAGTGGGATTGGTAGTAGTCAACATGTTGACATAATAATAGCGTGTCAGCTCTCCGTCCATCCATCTGACATCTTTTCTTTAAGTTTGCATGAAAGGCAAAGATGATGAGAAAAAAATCAAGAAAAGGGAAAGATGATGATCATCATTTTCAGTTTTCAGTGTACGGAAAACGGCAAATACAATCTTATATCTGATGATCCTTTTCCATAAATGAAATCAAACAAAATATGTGTTATTAATGCCTACATTCATTAACTCCATCCAATATCCAGTCCAAAGTATAAAAAATGAAGCATCCATCGCATCGGGTGTCGGCTGTCGGTTACGCTGCAGTGGTTGTCCTTCCTTGTCTCTCATTCAATGAGGTAATAATGAAGTAGACAACTAATTTTCGCTCAAGACTCTCTTCACAGTTTAGAGATGTATGCACAACTTGTTATTACCTTTTCATTTCGCAAAACCTCCAGCACTCAATTTTCTGCTTCAGAAGATGCAGAGGATGCAGAGAGTTTATGTTCATTATGAATTGGATTTTGTTGGCTGCTGGAGTAGCATCATCAATAAAACACGGAACTAAGACGATGTTTTGGGGGATATTAAATCGGTTGATGGTTACAATGAAATGAGATGAAACCATTGTTTACGGATTATATAAAGCTTTTAAAGTTGGTATTGGTGAATAGTTCTCGTGCACGTGCAGATTATTTTGTTGAATGCAGTTGGGGAAAGAGATTCATGAAAACGTTTTCCAGCAAATAACTTGATATAATTATTGCAATATTCATAGACTCTGGTGGTGGAACAACAAAGTTATCCTCCTATCGAAGATCACATTAAAATTATAATGACAAGTGTTTTTGACAATTTAGTTACGTAACATATCTAGTTAAGTGAGGTAGTACAAATCAGTATTATTTATTGCTCAATCCAGAAAGTGTCTCATGTTATGAGTGAATCATGAAGACATCATTCATGCTTAATTAGTAGGTGCACATTAAAATCCAGCAGTGTTCAATATGAGTGAAGTTATGATAAGCTCTAGCATTAACTTGTTCAAGTTAGCCCATTCCCAGTTTGGATGGATAATCCTATTGATTTTAAGCTGGGATGGGGGCTGCTCGTCTACATCAGCCAAGTCGTCGTCGCCCTCAAAGCGAAGCGTGAGATTCATTTAACTTAATTTGGCAAAAAATAGAAAATGGGTGCTTAATTGTTGACATTTCATTATGTTATGCAGGTACCTCTCATGTCTAACCACATTACAAATCCTGATTACAAAAGTGGCAACATTCCCAAAACGATGGAAGATACGAAGTTCGACTTCAACTTCAACTGGGATGGGGAGCCTCCTGAGTTCATTTCCCAGTTGGATCTTGAAGTTAAGTGGGAAGATGAGGATGACGAGGATGGAGTCACCGTGTCTCCACCAAGCAGAGTGTCAATTACTAATCTAACCATGGATCATGCTTATGACATTACTGGTCCGATGACGAAGCTGATGACAACGGTGGCCAATACAACTTTCCATGAAACTCATGTGAAGAACATGGAGAAAGTGGACTACAGTAATAAAACAGATCCTATTTCAAGGCTAGCAAGCTGCTCCTGCGAAGAGATTCACTCCATAATAAAAGATCTTCAAATGGGCCCTGTAAGATTTTCTTAACAAATAAATTAATAGATAAGCTAGTTTGAAGTAACCAAATTCATTTAAAAATTATATTAATGCCCCACAGCCAACAACAACGACGGCCAAGCCCCAACTTAAAGGAGATTCGGGGGATGAACTTCATCGAAAAAAGCGAGGCTGCAAACGCTGCAAAGGGGAGAAGGGCGATCCAGGCTTGAGTATTGTAGGTCCTAAAGGCGAGCCAGGTCATCCTGGTCTGTTACCGTATCACTTACTCCATCCCGAGAATCTCAAAGGGGAAAAAGGTGCAGAGGGACAACAGGGTCCGCCGGGCCACTGTCCCATGGGTAAGTTCCCTTTCAAAAATACACATCACGTCGTAATTTACGTAACATCATTCATTAAACAGAAAATATTTGTTTAAACTTTTCAGCATGTTCAAATTCAAACCCAGCGTCAGCCCAGCTTCAAAGTAAGAACTTTTTAAAAATATTTCTGCAGTTTATAAGAAACCGGAATATATTTTTACCCTTTGTTTACTATGAATTAGTTAATTAATTTGAACTTGGTTGGAACAGGTTCTCACATTCCACGTACAAGCACCGTTCGACCAACAACATTGCCCTTCAACAGACCGAGTTATCGGATTGTTCCCGGCGCTTTAGTATTTAAAACGACACCTTCCATGAAGCAGGTCCTGAAACCAACGCCATTTTAATTTACTTTCACAATGCATCAGTGAAAATTGGAGTGTCATTTTTGTAATTTGTTTTCAATTTTTTTTAAATTCCCAGATGTCAACTCACGTCATGCTCGGCTCAGTTGCCTTTGTCGAAGACTCGGAAGAGTTCTACGGGAAAATGAAAAATGGTTGGAGAAAATTTCAGGTAAGCCACACACTACACATATGCTTCACGAAGCACACTCTTTTCACTCCTTCCCGTCTTTGTCCTCTATAATCCATCCTCCGGTTCTCTCTACTTCATAATCTCTGTTTTGTATAGATGGGACCACTCATCACGTAACGAACTCTTGAGGAAGAAACACCAGCCGGGAAGTTTTCCTCCCATGCATGCATCGTCTCATCTCTTGGAATGGAGCTCCAAGTCTAAAAAGTGAAATTTCTACTGCCATATACAGAATTTTAATTACATTGTAAACAATCCACAAAGTATGTTTCAAACCCGCCCATTTTTATGTTCATTAAATATATTACCCTGTAGAGAATACTCACATTACTCATTATACCATTTCATGGATCCGTTCTAATTATATGAATAAACATTGTTTTTGTATAAAAAAAACTCAAAATAATTACTGGAGTTTTGTGCCAACTGATCTCAAACTACATTCTATAGCGGAGCGACTTCACATGACCTTGTTCTTAACGAATGACGATGTTTTTTTTATAATTACAAATATAAACATAAGAGGATAGTTAAAATGCAGACATAAAAATGATGATGATGTGAACTTTTTTTTGTCGGAATCAATGATTTTACCTATACCATGTGAGACTCCATGTATGTATACACTCATATTGCATTTTTTTCCTTGAGGTTTTTACTGTTGGAAAATGTGATGAGATGACATTTACTCCAACCATAATTTCCCAGTTTAATGAGTTCATTTCAGCTGAGGAGGAATGTCGGCTACGCGTCGACACGACAGGCATAGTCGAAAGTCACTTACTATCAGTTCTCAATCTACATGAAAAGATGACATTTCAGGCTGGTAGAAAAACACAGAGTATTAAAACCTAAACCACCAACTCCGCCACCTCCGCCGTTCATGGAACACACAAGCTGTGAGTGCGAGACTGAATGAGCCGACCTACGTTTTTTCATACAAACTCAGCAAAAACTCAAGAAAAAAAAACTCTGACATGTATATAGTAACAAGGCATGGAAAATCAAAGGCACACAGGTTGCATAATACTTGACTCAAACTCAAACACCGACGATGAGGATGGCGAAATGCAATATCCCCAACTTATGACATAAACTCATATAAAAATTTTAATGTCGAATCTCCTTATTTTTTGTGCTTGTAAAAAATTCTACACCTACGCTTTTACACAAGACAAACTTGTCTATTAATAAGATACAGGAAGACTGTTTTTTTTACCTCCCTTGCTTATCGATATTAAACATCATCATGAATATCTTGTATCATATCATATCCCTGATATGCTATGATATTTTTTTATTTCGGCAAAAAATGGGATAAGTAGGATGAAAATTTGGTATTTTACGATATGCTTCCAGAGAGAGAAAAATGTGCGTAGATAGTAATTTTTGTACACGAAAAGTGCATAACTTTGAAAAATGTCTGGGGCTGATGATCAGACCAGAATCATCATGTTCCATGGGTTGGGGTTGGGAACGGACAGACTTTTTAGATTTGCGAAACGTGAACCACGTCTCATTCTCTAAAGGGGAGGTGGACGGGGAACATGAAAAATATTCTTGGGTTTAGGGATGGATCGATAAGCCAAAATGAAATTGGATTTGTATGTTTAGAAAGGAAATAGTGTGTCTATTTTGATTTGAAACTGATATCGGATTCAGCTGGAAGCGCGTTTCATTTCAGCTGTGACGCGTCAACTTCACTTCCGGTTCCTCACAGTTGGCATCGATCAATCATTGACATGGATTAGTCAGCTTTGGTGTCTGGGGAATTGTTGAGGAAAAGAAGAAATTAGTGGAGGGAAACACAGAGATAAGTTAAGTGTGTAAGGAAGTGGAAGGGCTCCAGTGAATGGGTTAAAATGCTCTTGAGAAAGAGAACGCTCCTGTTTGTTCTGCTGGCTGTGCTGGAAGTGAAAGTGAAGGCGGTACAAAATGATGGGAATCACCTTTTTGGGATTGAATCGGGCTCGAATGATGGGGAGCTCGAATTTGAAAATTTTTTCGACGAAAGTTTCGACGCGGAGGGGAGTTCAAGTGGAGGAAGGGAGTTGGGGAATGCGGATAATGAAGAAGGGGATGATGATGACGATGCCATAGAGGAGGACTTATCCTTTGACGTTGAGGAAGGCGTGGACTTTCAACCTAAATCAACCACTAGCCCGACTCCAGTATTGGAAGCCTCAACTACAGAGGTGTACGAACCGGCTGCAGTTGAAAATGGTAACATGGTATTTATAATTTTGAACGCGTTCTGTAAAGTTGACAGTTTCTGTTATGCATTTGACAAATATGGACTTTGTTGAATTTTATTATCTATTCATTATCATCTTTTTTACGACTATGACAAAGATGTGGAAATTTCTTCTGCAATTAAAACGACAACGCAGAAACCGGAAGTCGAAAAGAACTGCCAGGCAGCAATCCAAGATAATCTGAAGGGGGAATATGGGACATGCGAAAAGGCTTTAGAGGATATTCAGAGTATATCTACGCTACTGCATCGAGTTAGCGAAGAGGTAAAGACTTTTCTGTAGCGTATGCTGGAATCAAAGTTGGTAGATATGTATCCGTATCGGTAGTAATTTGCATATTATTCTCTGCTTTTTAGGGTATTGTAGGACCACAGGGATTGAAGGGTAAAACATAAATTAAAGTTTGTTTGTTCCCTCACATTGGCGCTGGAAGTCACGCTGATTTTAACTGTCCATGTATTTACTTAAATTGCAGGTAGCAAGGGTGAAATGGTAGCATTATTAAGTTATCAGTTTTTAAATGGCAATGATTAATTATAATGAGTTCTATCAGTTTAAGATTTTGCATTGTACTTACAGGGCGAGAAAGGTCAACCGGGCTCGGTCGTTTTTAAAGGTTGGTGATCCAATTGATGGTCCAATAAATTGAGGCTTATGTTCATTCATAAATATGTTCTCAAAAACCAATTAAAATATTTCCTTTCCAAATATTTCAGGACAAAAGGGCTCAAAAGGAGACAGTATTAAGGGATCTCGGGGACCGATGGGTATTTAAAAGTTTTTAATTGTACCCGAGTAATGTTTTAAAAATTCTCGCATTCGTTCACAAACTGATCTTGTATATTTATTTAAGGCCCTCCGGGAGCTCCTGGTTATCCCGGTGCAAAAGGTGACAGGGGTCCCACGGGGCCAACAGGTATTCATGGCCTTCCTGGTGAATCCATTGTGGGCCCTGCAGGCCAAAAGGGTAAAAAATAGCGAACACAACGACGCTCCAAATTAGTATTCATTGAATGATTGATTCTGATCTGATTCGGTAAAATTATAAACAATTTGAATCGTTTATTTATGAAAGGGGAGAAAGGAGAATGTATCGAAACAAAGGTTTCTGGTCCACCTGGTCCTCAAGGTACATACATAATATATAATTTTTATAAAAAATAGAATGAGAAAATTACTTTCATTGCAACTTTATTTTTAATTCATGAAACCATTTTGTTTATTTTAGGACGACCCGGTACGTCTAGCGATTATAAATATGTAGCTTGTATTGTCTGATGCTTTCAGTATTTGATTTATTACATTAACTAATTTTCAGTTGAATTCCGCGATTTGACATAATATATATTTAAATCGTATTTAAAAAAATATTTACTAATATCACATTATCCTTTTGGTTTATTATAGGAATTGGCATACAGGAATTCAACAACTTAGCAGAAATGCTAAAGGTAATAAAGGGAATTTTTATTTTATCAAAATAGTCCATAACATTGATGTGGATATTGTTGATGAGATATGGGATGATAAAACACTATTTGGCATATTAGAAGTCTGGTTAACAAATAGCTGCATCATGTCAGAAGGGACTCTGGAAAGTAAATCAATATACAACTTGTAACTTTTTAGTCTTCAACTTTGTTAAAAAAATTAACGTAAAATGCAAACTTATTACTTCTAATCCTTAAGGGCTTGTTGTGCCATATCGTTAAGACCCTCTGCAGCTGAGACTCCAGCGTCCAGCCCAGTTGCAACTGCTTTCTTCAGTTTCTTAGATGTTCTGATTTTTTCAGCGATTTCGGAAATGTCTTCAAATGCACTTGATGCAACCGCGTAGCCAGACTTCACGGAGTCATAGACTTCGTCAAACCAAGGGGCCCCATTTCTGCTAGTTATGTGACATAAAAGTAGAAATGTCACTATTAAAAGGGTACAAAGTACAGGCAAAACTTTCATCATTGCAAAATAACGATAAAATGGGAAATGTTGATGTTTTCAACGCTAAAAATTATTGGTTCCCTAAAATATTCGGATCCGTGCGTGAATGCAAACGCAAACGTGAAATATTCGTGTTTGCTTGACAAGATTCCCAAACAGATTAAAGTAAGTTAAGCAAGTAAGTATTTGCCAATCGCTAAATCTGAAGTAAGTGTAATAATGACCATGATGATGAGTAATCGTCTTCAGTTTGCGTCATCTTATCCTATCCGAATTGGGCTTGAAAGCCTTTCCTTGTTTCCTCTTACAATAAAAATGTGGCAATAAAATAAATACAATTTGTTATTAACTACCCATTAGGCACACATAATAAAAATTAGACAGCCCATTTTTCAAAACAGGAACGCTAATACTAAGAAATGATGAATGTATATCGACTCAGCGTGCTCAAGAAAACTAATATTGATTTATCACTTGGTTTTCTTCAAGATGGAAAAGTTCACAACGCCTGGGAGTCTAGCTTACGTCTGGAAGACAGGGAAGTTCTACGCTCGAACATCAACCGGTTGGGCAACACTTTTGGTCTGATAAACGATCTGATTTTTCCTCAGACATTTATTTTGCTTGACAAATTAGTCCATTCATTTCATCTCGGTTTTAGCTAGCGTGTGATTTACATTTACAAATTTTGTTCAAATGCAGATGCACCAAATACGAAATCCCGTTAACAGACCACACGTGGACCGTTCCCAAACCAGAAGAGCCAAGCTCGCCGCAGTGAGACAGAAAGCCAAACAGAGACAAAGACAATTATCAACATCACCGAGCCAGAATCAGAGTGAGGATGGGGATGGTGACGAAAATGAGATTTATAATGACCCACCCATGACCCCTACCACTACTGAGGCTTCAACAATAAAACTTAATAAAACGGTGGGTAAAATTGCATATTATTAAAATATCCATACGATATGGTTGGTTGGTGCTGGTATAAGTATGGTATAGCCATGACTCATGATTATTGATGGAGTCAGGGCACAGGTGGTAAATAGAACATTTGTCTTTTTCAACTCAGGAAAGAAAAGCTGTCCGCCTCTAGCCTTTCATTCCATATATGACCTTCCCAGCCAGCATCACATAATATTATTGTTCCTCAAATTTCATCCGCATTCTGATTCCGTGAAAACGATGGTTAATTCTTCTTTTTTATTGCAGCTCTTCCGGACACCAACCCGATTGCGTCTCATAGCACTGAACTCACCTTGGTCAGGCGATATGCATGGCATAGATCACATCAACTATCAATGCCAGAAGGAAGCAATGGACGCTAAACTGACAGGGATTTTCCGGTCATTTCTCTCCACAACTGGAGTGAATATAACGAGCCTAATTCATAATAGGAATGACACAATTGTCAATTTATATAATAATACTTTGTATGAAAGCAAAAGACAATTGTTCCGTACCGGAACGAAATTCCTGGAAAATAAGCTGGACTCGTTGGTTCAAAATGGGAAGGCTTCATTGTACTCATTTGATGGACAGCATGTCATTCTGGATGCGAAATGGTTAGCAGGAAGGAAATTATGTTAAACTAATATGTGAATTTTTCAAATAAAGGTAGTTTCTTCGTATTTGACTTTAAGGGAATTGAATATGCTTTGGCACGGAGCTCACATTGGTGGCCGACACTCCCGCAGGAACTGTCGAAACTGGACAACCAATGACACCGAGAGCGTTGGAATAGCTTCCGATTTTCTATTCAAATACATCCTTGACCAGAAATTCGAGAACTGTAGTAGTAAATTAATTGTACTGTGTGTTGAGCTGAGTCCACTCGTCCTCCAAGAGTATTTAGAAAGGAGACCTGCGGAGTATTTGGAGCACGAGCAAGTGGAGACAAAGGACGTCGGTGGTGGTGGAGATGATGAGTCATCCTCTTCATCCTCACCTCCAGCCTTTTACATTGGTGAGGATGAATATAAACAGTTTTTGAGAGAATATTATAATCGTTGATGTCGGGTCTCATTTATTAAAAACCACGCATTACATAATATATTATTGTTCATGAAGACGTGTCATTTTCGTTTATAAAAATGTTTGTTTATCGTAAAGACCCATAAGAAACGCATTTACAGAGAGCGCATTTATAAATATTATATTAAAAGTGACAGTATCTGGGAGTTTTCTGCAATGAGTCAGTACTCACTCACAGTATAGATGTTCCTAATTGTAAATAATATTAAATATTAAAAGTACGAATACATAATCCATTTTACGCAAGTTGTCATAAAGGGATGTTTATATTTACGCAACTTTCAGCTAAATAAACAAAACTAAAAATATCAAACCGGAATTTGTTATGTTATTTGCATAAATATTGCGGAATTTTTCTGCAGCTGGAAATGGAAATTTACTAAGGAAAAGTAACAAGAATTTTGCAACTTTCGTCGGCCTTAATAAAGGTTGAAAGGAAAAATCTCAAACAAATCTTTTCACTGCTCCATGCAAAAACTCAAAGTAAATAGATTACATAATATCCTGGTCTTGATGCCCCAGATTTCATTTAAAAAATACATAACAAAAAATGACCCGAGTGACGGAAGATCACTAGCCATAAATGAAGCTGATTTTTATTTTTAACATAATATGCGTATTCACTGGTCAACTTACTATTCGAATTGAAACATAATTTGAAACTTTGGAGTAAAAAGATATGAAATATGTCGATTGCATAATTTATGTATTAGCACATGTGAATCACTTTTGATTTTCTTGACTGACACATGTGTTCGTGCATCTATAAATACATCTAGTCATTTTCATCATTAACTTCGTGTCTATCATAAATACGGTTCATTGAGTTTAATAACTTTTTTAGAAACTCTTTCTTGAAGAAAAAAAAATTGTTTCTATTTTTCTCTCCATTTTACTTCAAATCCTAAATATTGATTTTTTTAAAATCCATCCATTCCCCATCACATCCCATTACTTTCCCCGACTTCGATTTTACAACTTTTTAACTATTTTATATTCATGCGATGCGATGAGTCTTGCCAAAAAGAATGATTTTATGTTAATTCAACTATCTTTCCAATATTTTATTGAACCTCCCGGCTGTTTTAATGATGATCCCAATAGAGAGCCAAGAAAATTTTTTTTATATCAATATATTCCTGAATTTTTGATAAACCACCAGCATATTATTTTTTTTCGATTAAATATTTTAGCTAATTGCGGGATCTATACAATAAAGATATTTTTATATTGAAAGGTTATTGAAATTGCCTAAAGTCTCGAAAGTGTAGTGTGAGGGAACATTACTGGATTGATTTTTATATGAAGGAATAAAATAAGAGAAAAATCTTGGATCAGAAAGGAAGAGAGAGAAGTTCCCTGCTGACACAAATTTAAAGCCGTGGGTGTGCCTTCCCTTGCCGACTGTCTTGATAGTGATGGTTTTGATGGTGTTTGAGAAATTTATGGTTATGATATGATCACATCCAATCTAATCAGATAATGTAAACTTTTTATTCGGCCTGAAGGGACAAACAAGGAGTAAAAGGTGAACCTCACAGACACTCTTTAGAGCTACAAGGTATACAAATGCAAATATAAGAGCAGCAATAACAAGTTGTGGTCGTGCTTTGGAATGATGTGGGTCTCTAAATCTGTGGCGGCTGGACATGAGTAAAATATACTGGAGAAGAGTCTTACGGACTGCGGTCAGCAAGAGCAAAGTATACTAGCTTAAAAATATGTATGTATATGTATAAATAAATTAAGTGAGAGGGTTATCCAGGAAAGATAATATCATATCGGAGCAAATCAGGTAATTACATTGTCAAAAAGGGAAATAGATAGATTGAAACAGTTTTCTTTGCCTCAGGGATAAGACTCTGTAATATAAGTAGTTTGATCTTCTATGATCTCGATATCTATTTAATGAAACCTCATTAATTTATTTGAGATCCGAAGAATCGATTTCAACAAACTCAATCTAGGTGAGCTGATGTTTTTGGCAACGATACGCGCATTTGTAACAATAACAGGTAAAAAGTATCTTTATGACACTGTAAAATTATGTATTTCATATTGAACGCTTCAACGAGTGCATTGAATTCAAAACTTTAATGGATAAATGCTAGATGCACTTTGTTAAGGAGCAATGTAATTGAAGATTTGTCAGAGCATTACATTAATGCCTGTCTACCTCGAAAATCAAATGTTTTAGCAATTAGCCTACTTGGCATTTGATTCTTCCGATGATTTTTAATTCCTCATCATCTCATATTACGAGTTTTATTTGGCAATATTAGAGGATTCCACATATAACGAATGACTCATTTTGCTAACGATTTATTTTTCTCATTTTGCTAATGGTTGGTTGAGAATTGGGAATTTTTTAAACACAATTATGCATGTTTTGTAGCAGCATTAGAAAATTAGCACCTAAAAAGAAATGTCGAATCAGCTCAAATATCTATTTTAAAATGCCGCAAATTACAAGAAAACTGCTTAAAAATCGCATTTACTACAAAATATAATAATTAGTTCACTATCAATGTAATATCAATGAACACGCATTAATCCCACACGGCCGAGTTGAGAAAAATATGCAAAATGAAAACTGATCTCTTTTCATTCCATATAGAAACGCTGTTATTCTTGTTCTCATCACCTTGCTTCCAGTGGATAACTTGTACTTGAGAAAATGGAAAACTAATTTTGAGAAAGCCTAATAGTGCTTTCACATTTCCCCCAACAGACTATTAGTCTACTCTTCTTCTTACAGTAGGCTTGTTTTTATATACACGAAGTTCTTATATGACTCGAGTCTCGAATCTCATTCTTTTTCCCTTCTCCTATTACTTTCAATATAAAAACGATGATGATGCATCTAAAATAACAAACTTTTTTCACGTTGGAGTGTGAGCTATTGAGCGTTTTTCCTACTCTTTCCTCCATTCATTCACTTCTCTTCTTGCTGTGAGAGCTCCCATGTGAGAGCATGAATGAGAAAAAATGGTGTTGGTCTTCTCCTTACTCCTTTGCTTTGTTCACTCGGAAAGAGTTGCTTCGCAATCGTGAGGTTGAGGATGTAAGAGACAGTCATCATCATAATGAAACTTATTTTTTCTAGTCTTATGCATTTGCTACAATTAGCAAGCTTTGCAAGGGACAACAACGGAGAAAAGTGAAACACAATCAAATACATTTCATCTTGTTCTTGTTAAGCAGTTGACAAAAGAGGAGTGTGTTAATTAATTACACTAATTCAATTTGTCAAGTTTATTAAGTTATTTACTACAAGATAAAAACTAAGGCTCTGCTAATTTGTATTACGTATCATGTAAAAACATGGGTAATTGTTAACTTGTAAGTGGAATCAAGTGGATTTCATGGGGTTTGGCTTCACTAGTGATAGGAGACTCTTTAGTTTATACTTTTAGTGCACGCCAGGGATTTGGTAAAAATTGTTGGATTTGGAGACATTGATGACCGAGATTTCTGGAGTGAGCTTCCAGTTCATCGGCCAAGTTCGAGTGCTACATTGGAACGTGACCGAACAATAGCTGATTAAAAATATCGATCATGAAATCTAGGCTTCGGTTAAAGTATAAGTTTTATTAGCAATGTGCCACCGCGCTACCAACTTTGAAGGCTGACTTTTAAATCGATATTCCTACTTCCGGTATAAATAAAAATGTGGTTATTGAGGGAAGTGTGCAAGTGTTAATTTGCAACTATCTTCAGAAAAGATTAACTGACTAACTAAGTACGACCCAAGAGATCGGCAAAATCTTAAAGGATGTCTTTAATCAACCGTGATTTTTCCTTCCTGTCACCGCCACCATCATTTACAACGATGCCGTGGTCAACTCCCCCAACAAAAGTGATTCGGAACTGGTTGTGTATCATATTACTACTTGCCGTGCAAGCTTTAAAGTCTGAGGGTCTCTACTCTATTGTGAAAATACCGGTAAGCGAAGCTCATGAAAAAAGGTGTAAAAATTGATATGCTTTCATATGCACATACATTATAAATCCATCTAAATTATTGTCCCATCAAGTATGGATCGTACGTGAGCGTGCCTATCACAATCACAAAGCAAATTTTGTTCACTTCATTTATACTTGAGCCATCAAAAACGACAAAATTTATTGGAAGAGCACTAACAAAACTGAAAATATTTTTGACATATTACATTCAGATAAAACCGCTATAAAATTCGATGGACTTGATCAAAACAAGTCTAGTCTATAAAATCAAAAAAGAAATATAAGTGTCAGTTGTTAAATCTTACTAGTTTATGCTTGGGCTCACCAACCCGATCCCAAACGTGCAATATTTGAAGCCTATATATCCTTCTGCAATAAAAGACGTTTTACCACCAATTTATTTTGCACAAAAAATCATGCATAATTTGTTCATAACTTTTTTTGGCAATGACAGCCCTAACAATGAATTTACAATAATAATATTTTTGGCTATCATTGCAAAAATATCAGATGCCCAGAAAAGTGGCATATATTTCCAAATAAAACAGTTTTTGATGATCACATCAAGGCTGTATGTCATTGATATAGTCATAATTAATCTTTTTTAAAGGGTTGGCAAACCAAACACCCTAAACCGATGTAATTTAAAAATGCAAACACTTTTTTCGCATTCACTCCTTCCCTCCCTCCCTGACAGTGCTGACTCCTCCACAAAACATGCTTTAAAACATTCAACGTATCACCAAGTCATATCACACACAGAAATACTTACGTATGAGCTATGGCTATGACGTAACTTTTTGACTAATAATAATGATGGGAGAAGTTGAAATCCCATTAATATCCCTATCACAGCTCATATCATAAAATTGGAGAGGAGGAGAGAAGGTTTTCGCAGCTTTCTGCGCCCCCGCCAAATCATGCGTAAGAGTAATATTTAACTATGAGAGCCCACCGTCAAAATAAACATTGTTGGTCAAAGTCAGAGGAAATGAAGAGGAGAGAGAAGTTGCAATATTTTTCACACATTATTCCCATTGTAAAACTCTTGCCACCCTCACATATCACGCCTTGCATTATATAGCCTGTCTCTTTATCCTGAGGTTTATATATTTTTCTACAAAAATGGCCCGAGTGGCTACATTAAAGATTATGTTAATCATTGAGAAGCACTCACCTGGTTTCCTTACATGGAGAAATGAATGAGTTAGGAACAAACTGTAAGTGACTAAATGGGGTGAAATTATGAATTTTTAAACAGGGATGAGAAAAGACGCGTTGACAAAAACAAGAGGTTTTTTTGGCAATATGAGCTGGGAGGGAGAGGAAGGCGATGTTTATACTTCTATGTTGTTTGTAATTTAATTAACGTAATTATTTTTTACAGTTCAAAACTTGTTTTTGACACAGATGTCAGTGTTTATTCATTATCTTTGTCTAGTCATTTGCCAAAATGCTTCATGCTGGGGCAATGTGAAAACCAATTTTGGTAAATGCGGACTCAAAAATTCGTCTTTATGCTTAGTTTTTTTTTATTTCTGTTTAGCTTGAGCTGAAATGAAGTGTTGACTTATTTATTGCATGCATTTTTGGAGCTTTTCACCTTCAACTAAATGTCAGGAAGATGATTTGCGAAATCGTTTTCGGAAAAAATTCTCGAACCTTTTTGTAGAAAACTGCAATGCATTGGACACGAATATGCTAATTTTGGATGATTGTAATAACAGACTTCATCATTATGACTTTGCAAATACCTAAAATAGCTAAATATAGTTGAGCAGATGGAGAGGCCAGGATAAACCTTGAAAATATTGAAAGATCAATTTATCTAAAACTGAAAATGATCTGTCAATTCGATAATGAAAATTCGAATATGAAAAAACCATTGCTGTGATTTCTTAGCCAGTGCATCATCTGCCTTCGTCGTAAACCACAAATAAAATCAAAGTGCTGAGGCGGCAGGCATCAGGCTTGAGTTGCAAGTTGCAATGCAACGTGCATAGAATTGTTTACATTACTTTACCGGTAAAATCTTCAATGATCATGATAAACTCCCTCCCTATAAGAACGTTACGTTTTTGCGGTATCATATTACGTAACCCTTCTTGTTCTTTCTCTTGAAGAATTTATGAGACAGCTCCGTCAATAAAGAATAAAGAAGTTGTCAGAGATTCCGTCTCAGGCAATATAAAGTAAAAGTAGGCATTATCCTTTAATGTCCAAGCAAATGTTCCGAGGTGAGAGTGGCCGCGAAAAGGATTAGAAAGATGATGATGTTTTTTTCTATCGATTTGTTTTCAGACTCCTCCTCCAAGCCAATACCAATGCCGATGCAATTTCAGCGAGGTTTACGAAGAGCTACCTTATTTTCTGCAGGTTCAATTTACTAATTATTCCCAACAACTCAAGATCATTTAAATGTAAATTATGCTCTTTAAGTTTGGAATAGAAACTGAATTCCGTTGTTTAAGGATTTCTCTCAATTTTATAGGAACTGGGCCGAGACAACAGATTTGACTGGGCATTCCAAGGAAAAACGGGCGAAAGAGGAGCGGACGGGCCTGAAGGACCAGCAGGTAGGAAATGAGCCGTGTGGCACTATACTATTTTTTCTAAACAATTATCTCACATTACCCCGAAATTGATTTCGCTGGAAGGAAAGTTGACAGATTAACAAGAATGAATTTTTCTTCCAACTTGTTTGACTACTACTATATCCAGGTTTACCGGGACGTAATGGGAAGGAAGGAGCGAAAGGGGAGAGAGGCGAGCCAGGACCAAGGTAAGATCATACCAGCATTTTATCTGTAAAAAGAAGCTCATTTGCAATCTAGAAGGGTTATGCGAACAAAAGACTGTTTTGTTGATGATTGCATGTTGTTGCAACTGCACTCTCATAAAATGGAATTAATGTATTACTGGATTTTTCTAGAGGGCTTCCAGGCACTTCCCTGGTGTTCAATCCTAAAGGAAGTTTATTCGGAAGTGGTGGGAGCGGAGAGAAGGGGAATGCTGGGCCGAGGGTGGGAAACAAATATATTATGCAATTTAGATACATCGTACTGCAGTTTTTATAAGAAATGTGGAATTCGTAATGAGCTGTATATCTACGTTGGAGGTTGTGGAGGAGCTTTTGGAGTGTGAGCTCTGTCTGCTGATGATGATGTCATTACGACCTGTGCTTTGTATATTTATATTAGTAATAACGAGT
>JAQGAI010001023.1:0-16313 GCA_034696905.1 Lepidocyrtus violaceus | reverse complement strand
CTGGTCTCCAGGTGTGTATATAAATATAGCTTTAGAAATAGACTCGAATGGGTATGTATGGTGTATATGTATGTATGGCTAGGCGATAACATGGTTTGCGTGTCAGGGCCTTTCTTTTCTTTTTAGATTCAATGAGAAGTTATATTCGTGTAGAAATGGGCTAAATACGGAAGTGCTCATTTATTTAATTCGGTTTTAATTAATTTCCACGTGTGGGTCTGTCTATCCCCGAGAAAAATATGGTCTTTCTTTGTATCGTTCCTCATTTCTTTTAAAGGACGGAGGATATTTTTTTTCGCCTTGTCGAACAGTATTTTCAGGTAATAAATGATACCATACATACATACTTACATGTACCAGCAGTGGCCATTAGAAAAACATGACTGAGGGAAGAACATGCCAAGAAAATATGAAAATCCCTTCCTGTACAAGGCGTCCCTTTCAAAACAATAACTCACATTTATAAATTACCAGTGATTGTGTCTTGTGAACCTTGCAGACTACTTTTTAGTATTATGTCTCTATTGGGAAATGTCTCCTCCTCCATTGGATTTTGGTTTTGGAAAGAGTAAAAAAGAATTTTGAATTATGCTGGGGCAATGTTGCATGCAAAATTTAACAGTAAGCACTCCAGGTTCCCGTGTACTTCCAAAACTGTTGTTTTAAAGGAGGAACATAATCCCACTCATAAGTATTCATGATGAGGTACTACCGGGTGAAAGTAAGTCATTTGTGACCCTCACTCTCTCAATGCAAACAAAGCAATACTATTTTATATGACAAGAGTAACAGCGGAGCAATAAAAAAGGAATCCGTATCGACAGTAAAATTAGATAGAGAGAACCCACAGCAGTAATAAAGTTTAGTGGCTAGTGGATCTTGTAGTTCAATAACATGATAACGATAACTTTCAAACTTAAGTCCAATGCAGTAGTTTTTATGGTAGCCCGTTAATATGATTTACCGTTGGGTTTGGAAGTCCTCCTCCCCGTTCCACAAATTAGGGGAAATATGTAGTAGAGTTTTGAAAAATTACTTTTGGTTATCTATTTTCCAGGAAGTTGTGTAACGGAGGAAGGCTCCCTTTTACTTTCCTATAGGCTAGTGGGTTAGGTAATAGCTAGTCGTAATGTAATCAAATACTTGTGTACTTCTCAAGGTTGCTGTCCAAAACCAAGTTTCAAATATTGAGTTGGATAATTATTGTTATGAACATAACTAGGTGTACAATTGACAAATAATGTGATCTACTTAGAAAACTTTTAGCGTATGCAGTTATGTACCAGAGAACTGAACAGTTTAAATTAGAGCAAGAAAAAAGGAAAAATGTTTTGTTTCAATTTTGTAAAATGACTTAATACCTTATAATTTGACAGATACAACGAAACCAAAGAACGCGACTTAAACAGAAAACGTAAAATATATTATTTGTACTTTTAATTTTAATGTGCTTCCGCCACTACACCGAGAATTACGAAATTGAGACAATTGTCAAAAATTAAAATAATTGTTGATTCGACTTAACATTAAAAATTATGGGCATGCACTCTCAGGTGCAATTTATAGTTTACCAAAAATTAGAGAAAAAACATTTGGAAGGAACAATTATTCGCAATAAAAACAAAACACGTCACGTTTATGCATGCAACCGGGGGAAAATATGTAAATTGTTTGTGGCTACTCTGTAAACTGTTGCGCTTCGGACGTGAAATGCATAGGTATTTCAAAATAATCTTATCGATGTATGTACGTAAATGTTTAATAACATGTTATGCTTTAATGTGAAATTAAAATTAAAATGTAATATAATTTGTTTGAGTGTAAATTGTATTGTTGAATTTTACGAGTAATTTAATTGCAAAATGTAAACGAGCAACGTTCGTCCTAGATCTCAATTTACGAAACTCGACGATAACAAAAGTGAAAGTTGGGTTGGAACAATTGATAATGAAGGTTCTTAGATCAGACAAGAATAATTTAAATTGTGATTTTGCAAAGGTTGTACCGGATTTGAATGGCAAATCCCATTCAAATTTTTGGTTTCCTACGTTATTCGGTACAACCTTTTTATGATGTCTGCTCTATAATCTACCCCTCAAATGTTGGAACGGATATAAAAAAATTACTGCTATAATATTTCTTTTCGTGTAATTTTACTTGGAAATATGTGAATTATTAACCTGTATAGTGTAAACAAGCGTGTATGATGATGTTATGTAAAGTAAAAGAACATGTTACGCTGAAAATAATTTTTGGAGAAAGATTAATGTAAACAGCAAAATAGAAAAGCAAGTATAGTTGCGTCATCTACAGCGCTTTGAATACAAACTGTGAGAGTTTTATCTAGTTTATGTTTTAGCAATGCCTATTGAAATTATGATTCTGCAATAAATGAATGTATTCAATGTGTGTAACGCTACGATAATTGCTTTAAGTTTTTAAATGATGAGCAATAATAATTTTGTCCACTGTTGAAACTAAAGAGTACAATAGAACCAAATGGAATTGAATCATTCCAATTAAGATATTTGTTTGTTGTTGTAATGTTTTAATTCGTTCACAACAAATTCTAATGTTGCGCTGATCTCATTACTTCTAGAACAAGCTTGTTTAGTTAAGTTTGCTTTGAGCATAGTTATCTTCTTTATTCATACAATTCTCGGAATATATTTATGATTTATGCAATACAAAAGTATGTTTTAAAGGGTAATGTATTATTATTATGATTAGTTAATTGGATGATTTTATGTGAAATGAACCCAAATGAATGAATTGAAAATTTAATAAAAGTTTGTTGTGTTTCTTTGTAAAAAAACATCATTACATACAACTATTATTCATTTTCATTTGCAAAACTAAAGCAAGCAAAAAGTGACGTTGTGTTTCCCAGATATTTGGACAATTTGTTCAAAATGAAGGTAAGGACAAAAATTAACATTTTCCCGGACAGTTTTCCATTTTCAGCTCCAAACCATTTTTTTGAGTTACCTTTTAGCGTTATGTATGGAGATTAATAACTGGTTTGGATCTACCAGCACGTACCTCAACCTCAACTCATTCTGTTGGTCAAAGACGTAATTCATGTTTCTGTTTAGGCAAACCTGTCGGTATGATATGCACAACTTGCTTACCGAAGGTTATATGCTTACCGAATAAATGTTAATAAGCAAAGTGCAACAAAAGCATGAATGTGAAGGATCTTATGCCGAGAATGCATCAAATCAGAGATGTACAGCTGCATTAAAGATGATTAGACACGCACCCGGAAAGTCTACCACGGTGGAAGGTTAAGCCTAAGCCGGCATTTATATCTGGAGAGGAACACCATTCCATTATTATTAGGAGCAGAAGAATTCTTACTTTCACTTATAAGTATATCTATTTATATTTGGAATGTTGTTAATGAATCTCAACCTACTTGACTATATGAAAAGATAAATAAACATATGTATGTATGCAACTTATCTTTAGTCCATTTACCATGACCGGATTCACGTCTTCCTCCATGAAAGCCCATAAAACATCAGACGGATCAAGGAAAGGCAGGGAGTAGCATAACAGTAGCAGGAACAGATTAAGTACAAGTAAATGTACTTGGCATGCCGGTTTGCATCCACAGATTGCCCCTGGTACATTCAAGCTCGCAATGTGACGAGACCGAGAAGGTCGAAGTTGCCAAAGGTTTACGAGAGAAAGAGAAAACGGCAAAGGAAAAATATTGCGCCCCGTAATGGATGAAAGTTATTGAGAAAGGCGAAGCAAACCCGGAAAACTTGGAATAAAGAATAACTGTATTAAAATATAAATCCCAGAATACAAAATCATTTCAACCCGGACCTTGTATGGATGCATCATAAGTAAACTAAAAATTGCTTTCTGAATACGGAAAATTACATTACATAAAACATACAAAATCAGATGAGAGAGAAAGTAGTGATAATAAATAGTCATGGCCAATGCTGTCTCTCGTATAGAGAGTAAAATGATGCATGTTAAAGCATGTAAAAAGATTCAAGATGTTGCATATCAGATGGATACGATACTGCAGCAACACAACTATCCGGGATAATAGGTAAGTATATACAATCATTAGACAAGAGAAAGCATAAAATGATGCCAAGCCAAAACCCAGCATGATTTCCTAATGCACTGCGTGTCATGCTTCTTTTTTTTATGTACAAATGACTGGGAGCAACAAGATCCAGAATTCCACTTGCTCGCTCACGAGATTCACGCAACTCTGCGGTAAGCCGGATATGCCACTAGCATTATTTTACAGACAAGGCATGCAAAAAGTATGAAGGTATGTGCTCATCCCAGAGAGTAGAGGGCAGGCCTATTATCTATTTAAAATCCTGGAGGTAGTTTACCCAACAGATTATTATTTAGATCCAGGGATCACATATAAGAACTGATTGTAATCTGTAGCAGTCCGTCTTCTTCCTTCACAAAAACATGAGAAACCATTGGATTATAGATACTCCAGCGTTTGGTAAAAGCAAGGTACTAATCTTTTTTTTCAAAATTTTACTGTTTGATTTCTTAACTTTCGGTTTTGACTAACTACAATTTAGAAAAAAAAAATAAGAAAACTGGCGGTGAGAGCAGTTGCTATTCTCAGAAAAAGACAAATCTTAAAAATCTCCCCATGTCCCTACACTTTCACCAAAAATTTTCTCTTGAGAAAGCACTAAATGGACTATACAAATCCTGGAATTATAAAATAAATATTCAAAAACTGTTATCAGAATTGTTTAATATCCTGGAATGAAATTTCTTTCCAAAATATTTTAACCACAAGAATGACTCCAATTTAGAAAAAAAATCCCAGTTGTTCATTGTGGAAGTTATGAAATTTGAAAAGTGAAAATGACTCCAATTTACTACTCCCACCATAAGTACCCGAAAACAATGCCAAAATTTTTGAAAGGAAGCAGAAAGTGCAGCAATACATTGTGGATTGTATAATATGTAATGGAAGTTTCGTGATCATCATCATCATACCCTATTCATATGCATTTAGGTACGTGTATACTTGAATGAGTTTACCCACCACACCCGAGTGGGACAATATTATATCAACAGGAAAAACAGTCAGTGGAAAACCATTAGTATTTTTGTTTTGCGTGCTTTCTTCTTTCTTTTGTATATTTTAGAGATAGTATAATAACCAGGCAGAGAGAGAGAAAGATGCCCGGGAATAATTATCTTTCTCAGCAATAACAGCAGCAACAAGAGAAACTAACGACGTTGGCTTTGTTAAGTGCTCATTACTTTTTGAGAGGACAAGGATAGGAAAGTTGCCCCACACATTCAACTCCTTTCCTACCACCGCCGAGCCAGCAATCCCACTGTCGTTCCACCGGCGACATTCAAGTCGGCAGCAACAGCATAGCGACAGAGAGGACAATGCATTATAATATTAACTCATTTTTCTTTAACTAGAAAGCTATTATATCTGTACATTTCTTCCAGCATTGTATTATCTGTCTACAGTATATAGTTTTCCCCCTTCATCCCAGCTCTGAGCTCTTTGGCTGCAGCTTTTGGTCTTGCCTCATATTTTATTTTTTTCATAGTCATTACTAAAGTTACTGCCTACAACTACATTTACCACTAGTGGTACAAAGCACATCGCCACCGTTCTACCATAACTCTCGAAAATGACTTTTAGTTGTAGTGGAAGTAGTGGAGGAGGTATAACCAAAAGGCTTTCTTTCTAATGTCGATTCTCCCATTATATTCCATACCGTGATATTGTTGTCTTCTCATTGTGAAAAAAGTATATGTGCGGAGACTCTCTGTATATGTGTCTGGTCTCTCAGTATATGGAAAATTATACTCCTATCAGGTCATCAACATTCCCGTCGTCATCATATTAATCGTCTTATTTTAACTATATTTCTTTTCTACACTCCCGCTTTGCTGACTTGCTGTCGCTTTGTAACGAAAAAAAAACTAAACTGCTTTCCCTATTTTTTCTTCCTTACAGTGGCAGTTTTTTTTCTTCTTATTTTCCCCACTTGTTTTATTTATCGTGGCTGGTTGATGTGTTGCACTGCTCTAGCACTGTTGATTTTTGTATTCATAACCTTTCGTAAGGAGGAAGCATAAATTATTCGTACCGCAGCAGCCTTTCCCCTGTTTTAATTATCTTTCTAATGAGAAACGAGGAAACAAAAATCCTGACCAGTTCGTGTCTATGAATTATGAAACATGAGTTTCATGCACACAGGCAGAGAGGGTGCAATTTTCACAAACCGAAAAAAATAGCAGAGTCTCAGTCTACAGCACAAACTTACCGTTTTCCTAAGTTTTTGCATTCCTCTTGGAAAATTAATACATTTTGATTTAATTGAATGAGGTTTTGGTTATATTTTGTATTAGGAGCTTCGTGCTATCTGTTGACAGAAAAAACTGCATTCTGGTTTAAAATCGTGCACTTAAATGGCGGGCTGAAATGAAATCACTTTTATATAAAATCTTTTGATAGCAAATGGAGTCCACATAATGAGGAAGACAAGGGAGTTATCGCAGAAAGCAACAGTTTTCCCCGGGAATATTTATTTTTGTTACGCAATTGATTGACATCCGTTTAATAATCCTTACATGACATTTAAACAGTGGCCTCAGCATGCCATCAATTAACTCCAATTTTAGTATTTCTGACGCAAAAATATCTAGCCAATACCGACTTACCATTTCCCTAAAAAATGCCTAAAAAATTTACTTGCCAAAATAAATGCTTCATAAAACGTATGTACATACGAGGGGGTTCGAGTCGGAATCTTTATTTAACCAAGTGGAACAGATTAAAACCATCTTTTTTTAGACCTCGCCTATGCAAGCATCCAACTTCTACTACAATGTCATTAATTTACAACGCTGTTGATTATGCAATTTTTGATTACACTCCGTTTATAATACTGTTCTTTGTGTGTATTTTTTTTAACCAGGCCAGCTGGGAATACAAATAGACTTCTCGAGACTCGGAAGCAACTACACCATCGTATTTCGGAACAGCCTAGCAAAAAAAATGTTTTCACCTTTTTATGTTTATCTCGGCGAGGGTTTCCCAAAAGAGCTTAAAAAATTCGAATACCTTAAGTTCATTCCTTTTGACAGCCCTGTTTTCTTAGAAAACTCCACTCCTCATACATATTTATCATCGGTAAAAGCAAAGCACAAAAAAAAACTTTAAGGCTATGAATAATAGTAGCTAAAAAGTAATGGTAATTGATGTAATGGAAAGACCGCACCAATGGCAGGAAACTTCTCTTGTGAGGAGAGTAACAAACACCATTTCTTACAAAAACATGCATTTGTATCACTTCAAAAATATTTTGTATTCGTATTTACATACCTGCCCACTACCCGGTATATCCCTATATAATTCAGTTAATGACAGTTATTCAGGTATATACGAACTGGAGGAAATATTTTTGCACTGGATTTGGATAGGTTTGGTAGTGATGTAGATAAATGCTTTTTTTATATTTCAAATACCCGAGCATTTTTTTTTATAATACAACTTGATGCACTAACTAAAGGGGGCAACATAAATCATTTTCCTGAAAATTACTCTCGGTCTGCATATGGGGAAAGCGGGATACAGTGAAAGCAACAACAGTTGCAAATAGTAGCTCAATTATTTCTCTCTACCTACAACGAACTTCCTAACATTTAGTTTGAATGTTATATGTATATTTATATGTAAATATTGATATTAATCTTGCGCCACAGCAAAAACTCACTGACTACCCGTCGTAGTCAGCAATTTTATATTGCTATGCTTTTGGAAGGAGGGTTTCAACATGTCTGCTCGTCATTATTATTGTTGTGAATAGTCAATTAGTATAATACTCCGTAGAATTTTGGTATTGCGAATTCAGAAACCTGAGCCCACACACATTTGGATATGTCTAGAAAATGGCGCATTGTTGTATAAAAGCCATGCTTTTTTAGGTGTCTACCATGAAGAATCGCATTTTTATCAGAAGTTTTTTTTATTTGGCAGTTGACAGATGTGTAACAATGTACTCCAGCATCAACTATTTTTTCTATGAATTTTCCTTCCTGGTATATTTGTATCTTTTTATTTGATATTTAAAACAAGTCACTTATTATTACATGCCACCACTTTCGACCATTTCACCGCTTCCTTTTAATGTGAAAGTGCTGAATACAATAAAAGATTATCTGCACGATGTACAACGCTTTTATATCCACACACACAAATACATAATACAAAAAGATCTAAAGATGTTCTATTTTTTTCCAAATAGTATACTGTGACTTAATTCATGAGCTTCCAATATAAAAGTCGAATGCTACAGTTTGTCTACATGCTTCTATTTTCCTATGGAAAGAAAAAGCGGTTTGTATTGTATGTGACATCATCCCTGTTGTGTTTGTAAATAATTAAGCATTTTTCTGAAGGGGGAACGGGAATATAGCCAATGCCAAAAAGTCACTTCTCGGTTCTTTCATGGTTCTTTCCTACCGAGGAATTATTTGTGTGGAACAATTGGAAGCGGTTATGTTTCAGTGAAGTTATATCTTCGCATTTTATTCAACAGACACTTTTCCTCTCATATATTTCGCACGTGCGGAGCTGTTTCTTTGACATTATCCCAACACACAACACCCATCGTATTGTATATAGCTTATTTGGAATGCTACAAAATATTCTAATAAGCAATTTTAAATCTAATGGCATATGTATTGGAAGTCTGGAATGTTGTGTATTACCAACAAAATGTTTTTTACTGTAAGTATATTTTTTCAAGTTGAGTTTCTCTTTGAAATTATCCATACTTTCCCTAAAATTACTTATAAGAAATATTGCCGTGAAGAAAGTAAGTAATCCACACATTCCAGATTCCCTCTTTCATAAATACATATTAGTATATTTATTATTATTATTATACATACCTTGAGTCATCAATGCCACCAAACATAAAAATATGGAATGTGCAAAAGTAAGTGACATTTTATTCACAAATCCCAACAACCACTACTCCATATTATTATTATTATTATTTCAGCTTTCACTATAGGCATTTTCCTGGCTTTGAAAAAATACCGCATTGTTGTTATGTCCCTTTACCCATACCCCAACCAACCCAAACCAGACACACTCATATAACTAGTGACACAAGTTGGATAACGTTTTCCTTGCCTTATTATTGCAACAAGCCAATTGAAGACGGGGGAAAAGCTATAATAGCAACATTAAATATTCTTATTGACTCCATGAGAATGGATATGAATAAACACATCAGACTACCATTGTGGAACTGGAATGAGTGCAATTTTCAAAATCGACATAACAAGCGGTGCTAGAATTCCATGGGAAAAAACCTGTTTGGATTATTCTCCATTACTAGTCATCGACATCATATCATCATATCATGCTTGCTTCCATAAAAGAAACCGTACTGTTGAGTAAAATGCTATCGAATCAACCACCACCACCGTCATGGGGTATACGAAATAAGGAGTTTTTTTTTTCTCTCCATGAAAATGAAAATGGTCCACATATTTTTATAACTGCTGAGCGAAACTTTTTATTCCGTCAATGACAGGGATTTTAGCCTCCATGAATATAATACGATATAATATGCCATAATATCAAAATGTATTGTTGGATGTTGAATGCAAGTTGGAGAGCGGAGAAGGAAGACTTCGTATATGATTATGATTATTATGAAACTATCATATATTATGTAACTAGTATGAATGGTTGAATTTCTCTCTATTTTTATTATTGCTACTTGCCAACAGATTCGTTGGGACTCACAATGCAGAGCTATGTGGGGATATATTATTAGGAATGTACTTCATTTTAATGTGAATATATGCTGTGGCATCATCTTTCATAGACTATTTTCTGGGATATACATAATATGTGCATGAAAAGGGAAGATTATCATTTTGATATTGCCAATACCATGCCACTCAATGCGTAATATAAAATGTGTATTATTTTTATGTGCTTATTTCTCATTCAATGCCCTCAATAATATCGCTTCCCCATTAGATTGTACTGTATGAAGGAGGAGGAAGGCGAAGAGAAACTCAATAAAAGATTGTAAAGAGCACTTCCCTTTTGCCCGGGAAGGAAGATGGAGAGGGATATAGGGAGAAGGAAATGGAAGAAATTGCTGACGTGTTCGATATTCCTCTTGTATATAAATTGACTTTGCATTTTTCTGTTCAAACAGTAATAAAAATAGGAGTCAGCTATTTTTTCCTTTTATCACAAGGAATGAGAAGAAGACAACATGACATTTAATTCGGGGAAATAAGTGGAAGGGGCACTGATGATGATGAAGGTGTTGCATGATGCAGTAGGACAGGACACATTGTTTCGACAAAAGGAGCAGACTATTGGTATGTTATTTTCTGTCTGAAAAGGTTGTCATTCTGGTTATATCAGATCTGGCCGATTAAATATCATCATATCATGATGACAGAATCAGATAATGTGCTGCAGTTCGAGTACAAAATATCGATAGCATTCATAAAAAATTTGCTTTTTAATTGCCCGATCTGGTCTCTGTAGTTTCGGCTATGCAATCCATAGCCACACATTTTGTCATTGACCGTTTTTTCATATCACATTTGAATTTGTTTCCTCCAATGAGAAAGAAGCAAGACATGTTGGATTTTTCATTCTCCAAGGATTAAGCTGATGATGATAATGAGTCAATGACAAGAAAGAGAACAGAGCTACGTGTAGATTTTTCATATTCAACTAGCCAATGCACTTTAACCATCATATCCACCAGTGCAACCTGCTGTTTTGGTATTCTACATTTATTTTTTTCTCTTCTATCACTACACGCGTCAGAATTTGCGGGTATTTTTTCACCTATCTATAAATAGGTAATATTGTACGGACTACAATGCACAAGGCCCATTCTTTCCTTCCTCGATTCGATTCGATTGTGATGTTACGTCTCAACTTTCTCGGACTGGGAATCAAGTTAATAGTTTCAACCGCCGCATTCAGCCTCAAAAAGATGCAGCACCTTGACTTTGGAAAGCAGGTAAGCGAACAAAATTTTCTTGCCAGCTAAGCTAAGGTGGCGATTTCTTTCTTTTCGGCTGACTTTTTTTTAGCCAGGCAACTCTGATGATCAAATTTGGTAATGCGAGTTCTCCTTCCATACATAATCCAGCTTTCCTTAGATCGCTTTACGAAGTTTGGAAAGTGGGCGCACTGAAACTCTATTACAGGATCAAGCTAACAGAGCGACCACTCCGCTTTCACTTTATTCGCTCATACAATGTGATCCCGATCCGATAGGGCGTGTATAGCCATAAATACTTATATTTCTCCTGCTTCATAACCCAGCCTTTTGAAAATCAATCAGACGAAGAAGCAGCGAAATGAAACTTTCTCCCCAAATTTATGCATACAAGGGTAAAAATGAAGAGGATATTGAATCTCCGGCTTGGATTTGAGTAATTTTTGTATCATGCTTCCAAAACTATTTCTGGAGTCGTTCCTCCCAAACTCCGTATCAGTCTCCGCACAGTATCCCATTCCATTACAAATATTAAACTCAACATGTATTTTTTTCCCTGAGAATCCTTTTACTTTACTTCCATCCGTGCACCATCACTATATTACATTTTTATGTCTGTCTATGCAGCATACAATATTACTGTACAATATTGTTGTCTTCTTGCTGACTCCTCAACCCACCGGTCCCATTAAAGCCAAATGTCAGTTTGCCAAACCGTATGCAACTAACGTCTTTGGTCATGATATATTGTGGTGAGTATTGTTTTTTTAGTTCTCAAATTGCCCATTTGGAAGGCTCGGGACGGGAGTAATGCCCATATGCTTCGTCACACCTGCTGCTATTACATGGATTCTAAAATATTTACATACGTATATATCGTAGTATAATATAGTTATGTTGTAGTATGCCTACTTTAAATAGGAGAGCATGTGTTCAAAAAAAAATTCATGTAACCTTCTCCGTTTTTTTCTTCTTCAATCCGTTTGGGAATACAATTTTTGTCTTAGCCACGTAATAAGAATTTCCAGTAGAGTAGTAGACTAAAGCATACTATATAACCAAGTTTAATGAATGGCAGAGATTAATGTGATTTTTTTCCTTCTGTAAAAAATGTCTGAATGAAGTTTCCCTTAAAAAGTTGTTCATATTCATTAAGACTTAATGAGTTGGGAAGAATAAAAAGGAGGTGATGATGACTATTACAGTTGAGCCCGGGTTTCCCCTCAAACTGATGCCTTTAAAGTGCGGTGTTATACTAGACTCTCGAAGGTAATTTGTGGGGGAAAGGGAACCTGTTAACAAAAACCCTCCCATGAATGAATTTTTGGTTCACGTACATCCGCAGAAACTAAAAATTTCTTTCTTCATCGTCCTCTCTCCTCCTTTCCCTAGGGTAATCATGGGCGATTGGAAAGTCAAGAAAAGCTGCTTGCTCCCGCTGATGACCAAAGTTGTCCCATAATTCAGTCATCGAATGCAATATCCCTTTTCAGCTGCCACGACGGGAGAAAGCAAAAACTCTTTGGTTTCATTTTCCATTAATTTTTTTTTGAATTGGAACAAAAGCAAAGTTTTCTTTCAGGGGCATTAAATTTTCCTATAACATTCATGAATACATTTAAATACAGTGCTGCTGGCGGGTAGGAATATGTTTGGGGGGACGTACACAAGTAGTTTTTATTGATTCTTTGGAGAAAGTCACCGCTTTACTTTTCCTCATAAGATTTCGTTCGATTAGCTACGGAAAGGGAGAAGGAGGAAGGATTTACGTATGCATTTGTATTTAGGAATTCTCATAATGCGGCTTTTATTTACAATCCGAATCACTGGAATAAAAGAGCTTTTTGGCATGATAAAAACGTATCAAGCTAAGAAGAAAACTTAAGCTGCTGTATTCAAACTTTCCCGAGATTTATGAAAATGTTCGTTTCAATCACACAGATTTCCATTTCGATCATCAATTCTCCTGCGAAAAAAAGTAAACCCAGCCTGTGGAGGAGAGAACCTTTTTCAATCGATTGTTTATTTGAATTCGCTCTTTCCCTATCAGGCATTTTTCTCTCCTTTACGTAATCTCATACGTTAAAAAGTATCAACAGTCTAAACTGAGATTACAGAGTTCAACCTTCTCATTCCACATGTAGGCATCTTTACCCAAACAAAAATACTAACAAATCCAACAAAAAAAGTCAAAGCAAGAACTTTCTCCACGTCACCCTTCTCCTTTCATTCTTCTTTCATTTGAACAGGTCGTCTCCAAGTTTTCAGGGCAAGAGGGAAAGCGCAATAGTTAAGATAAGGAAGGTAGTACAAGTATATATTTGTTTTCCTTTGACGCAACGGAGAATGTCTAGTTCAATGGACATGTTGGATCATTGTTGCATTTTCTTTTTTTCCCAACATTTCCCCAGTTTTTCTTCAATTTCTAGCCTTTCATTCTTGAATATACAAGGGATCCAGGAAATGTTTTCACTTTCCAATATCAAAACGACTGGGGGCTACCTGATGGAGTTGGGTGGGTTGTTTGATCCATGTCCATGAATGAGAATGGAGAAATGGGATGGATGGTGTACAAGAAGAAAATCTGACTGTAATATCAACAGATTTCGACTGGATGGTGCTTCCATCGAGGCAATATATTTTCTGCGGACTGATGAAATCCCCGAGA
Source organism: Lepidocyrtus violaceus (assembly GCA_034696905.1). Lineage (NCBI taxonomy): Eukaryota > Metazoa > Arthropoda > Collembola > Entomobryomorpha > Entomobryidae > Lepidocyrtus > Lepidocyrtus violaceus. The sequence goes on along the minus strand of JAQGAI010001023.1, from coordinate 2,609 downwards.
AAAGATAACAATGGCGAAGTGCAGAGGTAAGCATTTGACTTCTATTCAGATTTCAAAAGTACGTAGAACATCCCAACTATGATGATTATGATTAGTGAGAAGTCGTATAACATGATACACACGGCATAATGTTATAAGAGTCTTCATTTTTAAATGTGCATCACCCAACTGTAGCTTTCATGTCCATTCCTGGTCAATATTATGTTGCTGAAAGGATATCAAACTTGGAACAATGATTTTCAAACAAGAAAACAATGTAGAACATTTGAAGCAACATCGCTCACTGTTGTAAGCGTCAAAAGTAAAAACGTTCACTGCAACATACATATATGAACATGCACTCTAGTCAGTATAGACCGATTAAAGGGCCCTTTTCGCATTGCAGCAGGGTAGTTAGATATACTTTTTTTTTTTACCTTTGCCTTATTTGAGTGCAATTGAAGTAGAAAAATCGGAGAATCAAAAATACGAAAACGAAGGTCTATGGAGATATGGATGTGTGTGTGTGTATGTGTGAGGGAGAGAGAACAAAACGACCCTTTTGCCAAAAGTCAACCGCTGGTACAACTGGTAGTCACTGTATATATTCATAATATAACCAGAAAGATATAGAAAATGGCAAAGCCCCCGAGGTACCTTGGCTCGATCACATTTTTTTTTCGTTATAGACAATTCCGTGCTTCAACTGCGTGGCACTAATACAAACGCTACTCCCACTCCTTTTCTTATAGCGCTTCCTCTTGCTTTTCTACAACTCTCGGGGATCAACAAGAGAGAAGAGTTTCCACAAGTTCCGGGTTTTCTGGCGTGTCTCCAAAGTATTGAAATCTTTACTTTTCTTTCCCCCTTTCCATGTCTCTCCCTCATACGTACGTACGTCCGTGAAGACCTTTTGCATTTCAATGGGCTATTCAACTCGTCTCCAATATATTATGAACAAAGTTTGTTCTGGGAAGAAAACCAACAATCGTAACCTCAACCCAAGTAAATTGCATACGACAAGTATGGAGCATAATACCCGCTCCCTTGTAGTAGCTTTATGCATGACCAAACTCCGAGGCAAGGAAAAGCAATGGATATCCGCCATACTATCAATATCAAAAACTTTTCTCTCCCCAGCACATTTCAGGTTTATTCATAAATTTCAGATTTTCCTATAGAAAAACATTATGCATCCAGATGCTTTTAATATCGACACACCCCTCATTGTTGGATTAGGGAAGCTATGGAACTTTCCAATATTTGTATGGGGCAAATGGAATAATATAAAAACATAGCCAATGCACAACAATAATTAATGCATTTCCTATAACCATAATCTGAGCACGATCATGAGCAGAATCATTTTATTCGTCCGTACATTTCACCGTAAAAGTCATCGTCATAAACTTTTAAACTTTAAATTTAACCACACATACTTTTTTATGGTTTCCAAATTTTTTCGAAAAGATTTTTTTATGAAAGTACATGGAATACTCATAAAATAGTATGGAATTCCTGTATATAAGCATTATAAAATCTTATCCCAAATTTTTAGAATCATCAAGGGAGAAAATGATTTAAAGCCCCGCTTTAAAAGTATCATCGTGCGGTGTGTAGTGAATACTACCAAGCATATACCTATACCTCGGTGGTTTTTTCTATAACTAACATTTCAGTATGTACAGCAGACAAATCTATCTCTTAAGGCGATGCAACACATCGCTCTATACGAGAGTGCAATGAGCAACCAATCATAATTTTCCCGAGGTCCAACTTTTTCCTGATTCCAACTGCATAAGATCAGCCAAGAATATTTCCAGGAGAAGACGGAGAGAAAAAATCCGAGAAAAATTTCTTCTGCCCCCAAGTGTACGCTACGTACTTCTCCTTGGTATGAACATTTTCTACCAATGCAATCCTTTTTTCCTGTTTTCTATTGCTTTTGCTGAGGGGTTACAAGTAAAAGCGATAAACGTGCTCACCTTCACACGCTTTCTGCATACAAATTACGAGAAATGGGCAGGGGAGCCACTTCAATTGTGCTCTTATGCCACTCACTTACTCAATACACTCACTTTTCCACACGCTTTAAATACAAATACAAATCGAAGATGCACAGAAAGAAAGAAAGATAGAAATGGGCATCAGTACACTCGAACTTTGCGCTCCGTGTCATTTTTTTTTGCTTTTGTCTGTGGTGGTGGTGGTGGTAGGGGAATTGTTACAAGTAGCATGTTTGGTGCTTTCCCCAATAATAAAAAAAGAAGGGAAAAGGCAAACGTCTCGCGTAATACTGGATGGGCGAGAGATCGCCAGACTTCCTAATAACAGATAATTTTTTGTCTTCAGCTTTATTTCCCTTTTTTTGCCGACTGCCTTTTTTCTAATTTCGTTCAATCTCCGTCTTTTGTGTTGATAATGGAAGAAGATGCGGAGTGCGACTGTATCCAGGTATGCTCCGTATTATTGCAGTTGTTCTAGCTTTCACCTTTCTTCCAATTTATAAGCACACATTTTTGTGAAACCAACTTAAGAAGAATGATACAAGTTGAGACAGTTCAACTGATCTTACTGAAATGGATATACATACTACCTTTTGAGAAGATTTCTGATTTTTACAAGTCATT
>JAQGAI010001022.1:0-16342 GCA_034696905.1 Lepidocyrtus violaceus | reverse complement strand
CCTGCTAATAATTCGGGGATGGATGGTACTACAGCTTTGTTGAGAGTATAAATGAGACAACAAATCCTATCCAGTTACTCAGCCCTGCTTGTTTGTAATTATAAAGCTTCTTATCTCTTCCACTCTTTTTCTTGTCTTCGTTAATAATTCATAGTGCCAGGTATTAAGGATATGACTAAAAATGGGCCGCCTTTATTAGTTTTATTTACCCCCATCTTGTGAAAGTTCCTTACGTAGCAAATAGTGCTACTACGTTAGTGTTGGGGAATTTGTGTGCCGCTCATTGACTACTTCCAAAGATTTTTCAAGGCTTTTGGCTAACTCTCTCCCTCTCCTTTTCTTTCAGTTTCAAAAGAAAACTGGGAGAGTTTGTTTTTTATTTTGAATTTTTAATTGCAAACAACGTTAGATCGCTGCTGCTCATTTTCTGCTCAAGGCCTCCTCCATCCCGACTTCATCTCATTCCACTTGATTGTTTCCTTTTATTTTAGCTTCATCCCCATCCTCAGAATTAACTACTAGACTCCAGTGACTCCCAAGAGTGTTTGTTTATTTACGAAAAAGGGAAATGGATAAAGGGTGAAACGGGAAGCGTAATGATCTATTTTCTGGGAAGAAGGGTAATGAAAGAAAGGTAGTCCAGTCATAGATCGCATTTTCGTTAGTCAGTCATAGAGTTTTGTTTGGAGTGATGAAAAATCCTTTCACACGCCAAAGCTAAAATAAGGGATGAGGCCATTTTTTTTTGTATGCCAAATGGCATTTTAACCCGGGGTTTATTAAATCCAGGTTTTTGCTTGTGTATGCAATTTTGGAACAGAAGTTCATCAAAAAACTATATTAATTCTTTCGCCAAGTTTTTGATTGACAAACTTGAAATCATTTAAGTGTCCTTTTCGTTATTATCCGAAAGCGATTGATTGCTGCAATGTTTTGAACCAAACAACCGTATGCAAACCTGAAAGATTGTTTCCATTCGAGGTCCAGACTTCCAAAAGGCCAATTTAAAACCCACCACATAAAATGCCTTCATACATACAAATTTGATAAGGTTAGACAGCTTGCTGAGCTGGCTCAATCTAGTTTTACCTAATCATCTTCACAAACATTACATGGTTAGTATATAACCTTGTACCAGCAAATATGAGAGGATTTGTAAGTCATGTAAAACTTGGTGGGATGACGGGATTAAAAATCGCTTTTAAAAATTTACACCTTCCGTTTTACAACCAGTCAAAAGTATTTAATGTATTCAGTTTTTTTTTGCTTAAGTTGCGCGTTTAGTGAAGGATTATACGTACATACATATTTAATACTTTACTAGTTGATAAGCCGGTACACTTTGAGGAAAAAAGATAGTCCTGTCATGTCATATTTTAGCTTGCCTACGTTTTTCATTTTTCAAAGAGACGTTACTGACTACACCTACGCTTCATGAGAATGAGAACGTTTGTGACAATCCAACGGAAAGTAAACATTTCTCCATGTGAACCAACCACGTTGCCAGTTCATCACTAAATGTCGTGTACAATACTATGTAGGAACTGCACACGGCATAGTTTTTTTTTAGATATCATCGGCACTTCCGCTCGGCAGCTGAATGGATTTTTCGGATGGATCCTTCTATACACGCTTCGCTTCTTTCAAAGCAACAAGAGGGATTCCCATCCCGTACTACATCCTACGGGTTTTGTGTTGAGAAGAGGGACTAACATTTTCAGTCAGTCATCATCATCATCCTACTCATCAACAGCCCTCACTAACAAATCCAATCCGTTTCTCTGATTTTCACATTAATACAATCATCCTGTCACAGAGGGAGTTCACGGATTCCCACCGAAATGAGAGCTAATATTCATTATCGAATTATCGGAAATCGCTTTCCCTTTGCTCCTTCTTTCGGGCAAGAGCTCAGCTTCTAGTTGTTATAGGATTTAGGAAAGACGTGAGCGGATTTGTTTTACTTGAGTTATATTTAGACTGTTTACATGTTTACTGCTACCTCCCAATCTGTGCAGAGGACAACTTGAACAAATAATCTATGAAAATTAAATATAATTAATGATTTGTTAAAATAAATTACTTAAATCCCCGGATTCATTTCTTATGAAAAATTTAAGTGCTGCTCATTCAACTTCGGATGCAATTTAAATCTATGCAAAACTATAAGTAAGCTTACTCTGGTCAAACTACAAGTTAAAAAATTGATTGTTCAATTTCCCCCAGAATGTGAAACAAGTAAACTCCATACCATGAAACTGATCCTCATTCCTCCTTTTAAATGCACATAGGTAAACATACACAAACATCACTCATTCATAAGTAGCAAAACTTCCACTTGCACCACCACACAGCAGCATAATATGGACCCATCCGGAACGAAAGAGCAGAAGCAATAGCACCACTTCTTGTTATATCAAGCCAAAGTGGGATCAAGCACATTTAATGCCGTTCATAAACAGTCCCATCATCATCCTCTTGTTATAACTGGACTACTAAATATAAGTATTTCATACCATCCATATTCCCCTTCTTCTCGCCGAACTCCGCACTACCGCACTCAAACTTTCCCTTTCCATTATAGTAGTAAAAACGTGGATGGTCCACTCGTATATAGTAAATATTTTGGAAATGGGGCTTAAGTTCACTTTCATTCTGCCCGGTCAACATGTTATGTCTGGTGAGCAGAAAGCTGAAGAAAAACCAGCAGGGAGATACATAGCACACTTCTCCTTGTCTTTGTCCTCACCATTCTCCCGTATACGAGTCCAGATGAGGTTGTGCACGGAACCATTTCTCCGCACTATCAATAGCGTACACATTCTTCTTTTCCCAACTCCCTTTTTTCTTTCCCTCTCTCTTCTTTCACAAAAATACCGGGAGGGAGAAGAAAAAAGGAATTCCATTCTCTCAAGGTGGTAGCAGTAGCAGTTGAGCTGCCAAAGAGAAAGTAAGTGCCGGGCTTTGCACACTGTTGCAGCGGGTTATGAACATTTTTTTCCCCTTTTCCTTGTTTTCCTTATAAGGAGCACTACTATAGCCACATGTGATTCACTCCTCCTGGTAATAACAACAAGGAAAGGAGGAGAAAAACGATGAAGAAAAAAGTATGTACGTTGATGTGTAAGAAGTAGTAAGATGTTTCAGGGAGAGAGAATCAGCAGTTGCGGCTGCAGCAGCAGGTGGCTGTTTTTTATATTTCAGACGGTGCATTTCTCTTCTTTCTTTTCTCGTTTTTTTTTCTTCAAGATCCTCAGGTACTTTATCTTTTCTTACGTATGGGCTAACTTTCAACACTCCGCCGAGTTTATCACAATGAAGCACATAATGAAAAAGAAAGTGTCGGGTATTAATTGTTGATCGGATATATTTATAGAAATTTAGTAATTAATTATGTTGCACATAAATTCGGAGGGAGGATGTATTTTTTACAAGTAAAACTATTTGCAAAACCGTTTTTTTTTCTTTGAGAATGGAAGATGGGAAAAAATTGACAGATGGAAGTTTATGTACAACGCTAGCATATGTTTTGCTAACCACTTGTTTTGTTTCTAACTCAAGTAAGAATATAATTTTTTGTTTGATGAATCTGATATGTATTGGAATAAACATTTAAATTGTTACTCCTAATTTAAAAAAAATATGGTTGTTGCAGATCTGTACATTTAAAAAATATATAGGACAACGATTTGCTTTGTGTGTTTACTCTAACTTAATTGAAGCTTGTAAGATAACACATGGATCTAATATGATGAGGATATTGTGAAAGGCGAGGTTTATTTTAGTTAAGTAAGCTTTAAGGACAAGAAAGTAGAGGAGCTGTGGCTCCAGTTTAATGCGTATTATGTAAGTACTTATCCCGCTTATTTATTTATTATGACTGTGTTGACGTTGCTAATGTGAACTAGGTGCTGTTGCTGGTTTCCAGCCTCCCCAATTCTCCCTTTTGCTTTCTCCTTGCCTGCTCCCCAAACTGTCTCTGGCTTTCACACAACGTGAGTGGAAATGTGTGTGAAAATGTGTATGACTTCTGGGAGTGTGTGTCTGTTTATGTGTGTGTTGGCTGGTGTTGGAGGAGGAATGGGTTTTTTTTAGAGATTGGAAAGAGCTTTGTGTACTAAGCCCTGTTTTACAGGGACCAGCTCTCCTCAGGAAAGGAAGGGAAGTGAAAGAGTGAGTTGTAAAATAAACAGGGTCTCTGTGCAAATCTGACGCAGTCTATGCTCCCGCTGCTGCCTCTGATAACTCTCTCCTCATCTCAAACTAATCAATAATACGCTGAATACTATTGATTGCCGATACCAATCAATCGCGCAAGTCTGTGGATTCATGCACACTGTACAGGAGGCATCAAAAAGTTGAGCATATACACACGCCATGCCCATCCGAAGTAGTAGGATGAAAAGACAGAAAAAGGGTGAAAGAGAGAGAGAGAGAGAGAGTTAGACAGAGGGAAAACGAAGAGCTCCACTGGGGAAAAGGAAAGCAAAGCAACCAACAATCTAATAATAAGTATGGATGGGGATATATCGGAGAAAGTCCGCTCTTTTTACTCTTCAAACGCTCCCTTTCATTTGAGACATATTATACATAAAGTTGGCAGGAGTCGTTGAAGAGTTGCTGCTGCTCCTGATTCAATGCTATTCTATTCCTGCCATTACGACAAGTTTTTTTTATGTAATACTTCTTCTTTCCAAGTCTTCCTTCGCTCTTTCACTGCTCCTTTTCCCAGTATCAAATAGAGAGAGAGAGGGAGAGAGAATTCCTCCTCTATCCGTCGATTGATTCAGCTCTTGATGCCTCTGATTTTGATTCTGCTGCCATTCCTATAACTACTTTCCACTTTTTTTTCTCTTCGTCTTCTTCTTCCTCCTCTATCCATCCGTTGGGTATATGGGAGCTAGCTCCAAGTCTCTGTTTATTAGGTACGAATGCCAACACTAATGTTTCTCTCTGCTCTGCCGGTCTCCCTTATCCCTACTCCAGATTTAGAGATATAGCCAAGTCATAGCTGTCCTATTTTTTCTATCGGTTCATCCATCCATCCATCTATCTATCCATCTTATCCATCGGTTCCCAAAATCCAATGATGCTTTTCTATAGATGAATAGATAGAGAGACAGGAATATCGATACAAGACTAACTTAACAGCTTTCTTTGCCATCCCGAAAATCCTTTTCCCCCTTTGGAAGCTATTGCCACAACATTAAGACAAGTCACTGGAGGAGGAGGAGGAGGAGGAGGAGGAGGAAAAAAACTTTTGAGAAGTTGAAAGTAAGTGTGTTGAGTGAAGTGGTATTTATTAGTTGTGTGGTGGTGGTGGCGGTGTGGAATAGAAACAGCCACTACGTTATGTACATCCATTCCGAAGATCTAGATCGTGTATGAAAATTTGTACGTCGATCATTCCCTTTCGCCAATCCAGTGAAAACTGAATTGAGCTTGGATGAGTCTTAAGCCATTGAGCTTTCTTTATAGTTGTAATGTATGTAGTAGATAGTTCTTGTTCACACTATTTCTTTCAAGATGCTGAGAACATATGAGAAAAGCTGTTGCTGCTGTTCCTCTTCCAATAAAACTGATCCAGCACTAAGCTCATTTGTTGGTTGTTATTGATGGAAGATAATGTTCAGGTAAAGTTGTGTTTAATTTGGGTACTTATGATTCTTTCCGATAAGAATTATAAAGCAAGCCATAGGAAAAATAGTAAGCAAACAAAGGGTAACTAAAGGCATATTAGATGACATAGCGATAGATAAATCCTGCCAATAAAACATATCTGATCGATCTTTTTGTTCATGTACCTGTTAAATTTAATGTCTTCTGTGATAAAGGGCTGACTGTTTTACAATCCATCCAATGCAGTGGTTTGTTTTTGAATTGAATCAAATGCCTGTACGATATACTAAGTACATTCGTTCAGCTCATTTTCAGCAATATGGAAATTTAATGAGACCTGTCACCAGATAACAGACCGTTTTCGAAATTTTGCAAATTCCAGTAATTGTAACTATTTTAAATACTATTGTTTCATAATGGGCTGGACTGAAGTAGAAGTAAATTATGATTTTTTTTTCATTTCAGAAATAAAAACAAATTGTTTAAAAGTTGGATCGTAAAAATTGTTTCGAGAATAACTACGCATACAAAAATTTAACTAAACCGTTTTTTTTTTGTTTTAACAAAGAAGGAGAATTAGCATAGATGATAGGCATTTAAAATCAGCCAGTCCAGCATCTAATTTAGAACGTGATGGGTCATCATCATCCTCATCATCCTCTTCAAAAGGTCGAATTTTCTAGCAACCAGCTCCACTCATTTGAGAAGAGAAGATCCCCTCGTACAATATTTTACCTACGGATAAAACGCAGGATGAACTAAACTCCTCTACAACCCTCCTCCTCCTCTTCCAATGTGTAAAAACAAGCCATTCAGTGTGGATCGAAAAGGGCAAATCATAATGGTTGAGTATCGGCGATATCGGAGATGGAAGCAATATATCGATCCACTTTTTAATTACGAGTGACAATTGGAGATGAAGGGGGAAAAGATGTACACACCACAGTCAGTCAGTCAGTCAGGGTTCCTTTTCGGTAAAATATGTCCATAGTATTCCTTTGGCACTACTACTGCCAGTAGTGGAGCCTACATACACAGAATACATATAGCATGCTCCAAAACCCCGAAAAAAAAACCAAACCCAGAGGAGGCAAACTAAACTCGCTTGTGGGCTTCATCAGAACAAAAACAGGATTAAAAGGGTGGCTTCCATCACAACCATGTTTTGTTATTATGGCCTGTTAAATTAACTTCATAGAGGGATTCTATGCGACTACCAAGTAAGTATCTAAATATGACGGGGTAATAGAGGTGATGTATTTATACTTATTTCATTGGACTTATACTAGCTGTTAGCATATCAGTATGTGGTTATTACCAGAAACAAAACAAAAAAGTTTTTTTTCGAGTCCCTCACATCCAGTCTCTTTCTCCTTTCTCTTTCTGTCTAATCAATATAGCTTGGGCTGGAAAATAATATATCGATAACGAATAAAATAAAATATTTCTCTTATGAAGACATGTATTATTGGAATGCTCACTTTTTTTATTTATTTTACTTTGGAGTGGGATATCTCCCATTGAAAATCGGGATTTGAATGGGAGTGATTGGAGAAAATTTCTTGGAATGAGGAATCGGATATACGAAAACGAAATGCATGTTATGTTGGTTGGGTACAGATATATTCATTTAGATTATTCCGTTTGTAGTCATGTATTGGGATGAGGCAGGATGACACATGCTACAGTCGTCTCGCAGCTTTTCCTAAAATCATGTTGGGGTTTCCTATTGAAAAGCGGGAAATAATCAATAATTGTAATCAGAGATGAGTCCTCGGAAAGTTTCCCTTTTCTATCAGCTCATGCATCACTCTCTGCATGTATACCTATAAATATGTGTGTGTGTTTGGACGTATTACGTGAAGGGAAAAGGATACTTTCTCCGCTGTAGGAGTCCTCCTGCTGGTGCTGCTGCTGCTGCTGTAGGATTTTTTTTCTTCAACGCCAGCTCCCAAACTCTCATTCATTTACTCAGACATCATTATAATCAACACATTGGATTCGTGGGAAAAGGAAGTTGGGAGGAAGTTGTGTCACATTTTTATTGGGAACTTGTTTTCGGGAAAAAGAAAGTTTTGAAATGGGGTTGTTAAGTTATTGGGAGATTGGATTTTGTTTCTTTTCCGTTCCTTCATGGATTTCCTGTTGAAGAGAGACTGACTGCGGCATATGCATATATCGTATGTAGGTATCCAACAACATCCATAAGTAAACTTGTACGTTCCCACATTTATTGACAATGTACCTACCTATATGTTATTCAATATTAGCCGAATTACATATGTATCGCCAAAAATTTATTTCACATGATAAAAAGTGTCAACGCCATATCCCAGCTAGTTTCCGATTTCCATACAAGTTCCCTCTCAAATTTGCTGACTTTGTGCAAATTAGTTTTCTGGAAGTGGGATGGCTGCGCGGAGCATCTAATTTTCTTGTTTTTATATTTATTCCATTCCAGAGTGTCTACATAGAGGAGATGGAAGGAAGGAGAGAAGGGGGAAGAGTGGCTCTCTAGTAATTAGCAAAGAAATGAGTGATCGATTGAAAATCAGTCGAGGAAAAAGGCGTATAGTTAGATTAGATACATTATGTTGGCAGTTGGAGGAGAAGGAGAGAGGAAGGGGAACGATGGAATGATTCAATCGCCGTCAATAATAAAAGGATGAAAGGCTATGAAGTAGTAGCTGCCAGCCAGGGCTCTTGGGTTAGATCTTATACTGCCGATGACTAGATGGGCGGGTGTATGAACTAGCTAGAGAGGCTGTCTTCTCTGAGGAAATCATGGGTATTGTATAAGATTCGTTTGCTTTCAGGATTTTTCTCGGTGACGATGAGAACCAATACTGCTGACGATATTGATGAATAACCGAACACAACACGGGGAGACTTGTGCAAACAAAAGTGGGAGGAAGTAAATAAATTAAAAAAAAAAATGTTTATATGTCTATAATTTTATATTTTAAAGTTTTTTATTCATCGTTCCCTTGTAAATATATACTCAAGCCAAGTTGGAAAGTCAATCTGATCATTCTCCAACCATTTAACTTGCTGTGAAGCCAGATTTGCCATTTATCTACAAAATACCGATTTGCATATAAAAACTAAGAAATTAATATCCCCTTTTCCTGTTAGATCTATAGAAACACATTTGCAGATGAATTAGTAATGCAGTTGCGTAACTTGAAATCTGCTCCGGAGAACTACAGAAATATGGATAGTTTCTTGAAGTGTATCGAGTCTGTCGTGAGCCGATCTGTAGCCCAGCAATGAACAAAGAGTTACATGCGTTCTCATCTCATCTCTAAATAAAAGTAAGTGGGTATGTATAGTGATGGGAAGAAGATTCAATAAAATCAAACCACAACCATACTAATACATAATAGCAAATTGTGACAACATAGGAATAAGAAGTTTTCCATCTTATTGGTGAGCAGTGAGCACATCCATGCCATCCCAAAAATAAAAACTTAATGTGCAAGGCAGAACCTGACAGCAGAAGACTTTCTCTCATCAGCAGCCGTATCCATCCAATAACACCACTAGACATGAGGAGGCTCTCAAGAGTGTCTTAAAGAGAGGAGAAACGTACGAGGAAAAGAAATATAAAACCTCGGAGTAACCCAACCTGCTGAATGCTTTTATTATTTCCCCTTGTTCGGTTCGTCTATAGTTTGTTTTCTTCTTCTTCTCCTTCTTAGTAGTCGTCCTCATCATCCCATCATCGCAATCAGCAGCTTTCTGTTTTCTGTTCTTTCATTCTCTCATCCAAATGTAGTAGAAATTCCCTTTCGCTCCTCTTCCTCACTTTACTTCCATCATGATTGACAACGTATTGATTTATTGATTAGGCTCCGTCAATACCTGCCTATCACATCCAAGTCTCCGGAGGGAATTATACATGGCCCTAGAACTCCTCCTTCCATTTCTTTTCGGGGTTTTCTTGCTAATAGAAAAAGATTTTTTATGAGCATTGTGCCAGTATCCATTCATCTCGAGAATGTTTCCTTTTCCCTTTTTTAGACCTTAGCATCGCATCGGACTACTACCATATCCTTTGGGCATTTTCATAATACATGACTTTCTCTGACTCTGTGCACTTTACTGGGAAAGAAAGCTCAAATAGCTACGGTCACGAACGTGATGGATCACTGTTGCGAGTTCATTTCTCTACGGCGTAGCCTTTTATAGTTGGATATCATCAGGCTGAAAGATATTAAGGTGGACTGACGATGTCATGTCTTTTCCTCCTCCGTATTGATACCATTGTCCATGTAAGTTTGTCCATGTTTATATATCACGATTTTATATTTTTGTGTAAAAGTAGGATCATATTATTAGTCTGGACTGGATGAATCTGTATTGCCTAATGTGCCGCCAAATTGCCTTCATATATTATGGTCCCAATCCAATCATTTATCATCAACTGTAAGAATGATTGTATAAGCTTACTTGAAATTGAATAACGGCTATCAGATGGACACATGAATTGCATTCCCAATAGCAGGAGACTATATTTTTTTTTAAACGAGCACTGGGTACCAGCAACGGTATTTTGAGGAAGTTTCTGGCATGAGCAACAAGTTAGTATGATTTATTTATAAGATCTTCATTTCAAACGGAAGCGTTTAATTTTTACTTATATTCATATTTCAATTTACAAACAGCTTCTTCGACGTAAACACATGCATTTCATGCTGTCTCTGGAAAAGGTTATGGGAGAACTAAATGTCTTTTTCAAAGAGCTGAACCAAAACAGAGAAAGCATTGAAATGGTAGAGTTTCATCATGATTTTCAATTATCCAAATTACGGTTTATATACGGACATGGCACAGCGGAAGCGGAAAAAAAACTGTCAAGTGAACATGAAGTAAAATAATTAAAAATGATAGCGTTGGCGAAAGTTGAAAAGGTTATTGGCAGCGGAGTCACAGCACTGCAGTTAATATATTGGGGATGATTTGCATATTTTACTAGTATACAATACCCATTGGAGCTTCTAAATACATAATTATATTATCCACATTGGTTTCAAATGTTGCGTTTATGGAGCAGATTCATTAGCTATAGTTGTAATGGGCATGGTTATTTCAGCTTTGCATTTAACAAATCTATAAAATGTCAACGAATTTAAATGGTTCACTAATTTTAAGCTTGATCCAGTTTGACTCAGTAAAAGTAAATTGAGTTCTTACATGTAAAAGTAAATGTAAAAGTTAATTCTTGCATGTATTATTGTTTATCATGCCCAGAAAGAAATGTATTGTAACGTGATGCAGCTACAATTATAAATCAAAATCTGTCAAATCATTTTCCACGGAATTAATAGTCTGTATGTATAACGTACGTTTGATTTGTTTTATTGGAATAGTTTGGCTTTGCCAAAATAAAAATAAATCGCCGCTTCAGTCATTCATCTTCATGTATTGCAGGAAATACTTCAACATGAATGCGGATGGATGGTATGGTGATATATCGCTAAGACTGCGTAACTGAGCAGTTACATAAGCATTCATTCATAGAAGTTAAATATTTGAACCCTGTAAAATATTGTGGAAACAAAAGAGCAATACTGCTTTAATTACTAGTACATTTACAAGAAGAACCAGTTATCTACATTTAACTGTGCCACGTGCCACCTTGCTCTGGAAACGAAATTATAGAAATGATTATGTTTTTGAAATTATGTACTTGAGTAAAAGGGAACTGTCAAAAATGAAGCATAGGTTAATTTCAATTTAAAAATGAACAATAGTATTCTTACAGCCCGCTGAAATAAGTACTTACTTAGGAATTGCAGTTTTGTCATACGCTCATGAAATGAATATCCCGAGGAGCTGATATATCCACAATTGCTTTTCCCAAACCGTTCAGCCCATTCCCCAATACATATCTGCATATTTAATTTACACTGATGGATTTGACTCTGGCAACAGTCAGTCAACTTTTCTGATACGGCAGTTTCGAGAAAATTTGAGAAATGACGCATTCTAACATGTACATACTAAAAAAAATATTAAACAACTACAACATATAATAGGGAGCTAATCAATAGCGATTTTTGGCTCCGGACAATCACATAAAAAACGTTTGGAAATAACAGCGCAACAAAATATATTTTCACCTATGCTGCATTGCATTAAGGAATGGTTTCAATATAATTGGAGGCAATAGGAAAGGTTTCACTCGGCCAGGTCGAGTTGTGATTTGCTTTCACCCCTTTTTCATTCACTTTAATGCTCGCTATTAAGCCCACTGTCACCACCGCACCGCAGCCTTCTTCCATAACGAGAAAAACTGTAGCACATACGTAAGTACACACACTAATCAGAGCGTAAAATGGGATATGTATGCATTGATTGACAAGAATTAACCTTAATGTTGATTTCGCGTGTTTTCTCAACGTAATTAAATAGTTTAGCGCGGGGACTCTCCCTCTAAACAAAGGTGAAAAGTTTTTAAGCCCCAGCAGAGTTCCAATAATACGAGTACATGAACATGAGTACATTTTCACTGGTAAGGAAATGCCCAGTTGTTTTATGCCATATCAGGAAAATTGAACGCTCTGTTTTAGGGATTTTGTGATTTTGACCACATTATAAATAGTTTTTGGTCATCAGTCATTCAAAGGGTGATGGGATATGTATTGATACTGTTTAGGATTTTCTCCATGACGGGTTGGAAAGTGTTGGCGAAAGTCTTGTTGTTATATACTGTTTAGATTGGCTGGGCTTTGTCGTTGGAAAATGCTTTCTCGTAATCAATCAAAGAATGTACATACAATAATGTAGATATGTTTTCACCAAAGGAGGAAGGTAAGTTCCTTGCTGCAGTATCACTACCGTTAAAACTAATAGGAAGTCTCAGCCACTCGAGGAAATATTTACTGCAGTACGCCACCAAATTATATCCGTCCATGGGCCTTTCATTCTCCCTGCTATAAAGTATTATTGACAATTAAACTTAAAAGTTATTTGAACGACTTCAATTAGCTTTTTTTGTTACGACAACATTGGGATGTAGGTGAAAATATCGCACTACACATGGTTCATGGAAACCGCTCGAATAAAAAAAATTGATAGGAGAGTCGATCGCAAAGTAACGTTGATTGTACTCTACTAGATACGAGAATCAAGGAGTTGAGGTGTATATTTCCAAATAGAAAGCGCATTATTTTTTATCAGAGCGAGCGTAACGTGCAATATGAAAAAAATCACTATATGGTATGGTATTGGGTAGGTTTATCGGTTAACAATTTTTTTTTCAGTTCACGATTTAATGAACTAATCAATACAAAACGTAGTTTCAATAAACTTTGGAAAGCGAAACCCGGCCAATTTATCTACCGTCATCCAGCTTTTATTAATTTTATTATCAACAAAGAGTAACTAAAGTGAACAAAAAGAGTAGAATGCAGTTTAGAGTCTGAGATGCAACATCTATAAAACTGAAATAGCAACCAACTTATTTGAAAATTCTTGAATGTTCTTCCCGTCATTGAAGCATTTTGTTTACACTTACGGTGTAAGATTAAAGATCACTCCCATCCACTTTCTAAGTGCTACTCAACAAAAAAAAGTGTTGGAAGCAGTACAGTACTTAGCTCGAACGCAACAAGCAACAGAAATAGGTGCTGCCATAACCTGTACGTGCTCAAATGTTCCAAACTGCAAGATCAATATTTTAGATGGATACTGACAATTGCTGTAAATAAAAGTTCAATAAATAGGCTATTTTCATTTTTTAAATCCACCGATGAATATAATATATCAAGAGCAATTACAGTTTCATGTCACGTCAGTTCATTAAGCAACACTTTGAAAATCATGCAAACTTGTAAATCTCTTTGAATCAATAAAGATGGCAGTTAAACACTCGCCATAGATATGTCATCCCAAGTCAATTGAAATGTTACTAATACAATACAGCCTGACATAATGACGATTTTTCGCATACTCACTTTTTTTAAACCATTCATTTAAGACTTAAAAGCAGGTTCTAATATTTTAGAACCTGAAAAAACATCCTCCCTTCATCAAAAAAAAATGCAGAGTTCTTAAATAATCCTCGCTCCTTTTCCCGTTTCTTTCCAGAAGCAAAAACACTTCCTGTGCCTCATTCATTCATTCATCCATGCAGACTCCTAACTTCCCCTCCACTCATGTTCCACTTTATAACGGTGCTGGAGTTGTTGATATAAGAGCGGAAACTCCAACTGCCTGACCATGACATTGCCTGCTATAAAGGGAAAGGCATGGAATGGATATACATCCTTTTGTTTGTGGAGGAGCCAGCATATACATTTAACTATGTCAAGTTTTCACAACTTCCCTGCAGTTCCATTGCAGCGTCCTACTTGCGTGTTCCATTAAAAGGAGCGGTGCGAGAGTGCACGCATGAACCTCCACAAAAGTGCAAACAAAAAATGAGGAGAAATTCGTCTCTGCCCAACAATGTGTGGAATATCCAGAGATGATGCTTCCACTCTCCATTCCGCATGTTTTCGGCCATTCAACTTTTTAAGTGGGCTTCCATTTCATACACATATGATGATACTAATATGATACTAGGTCAGCGAATGCATTTTTTTTTAAAGAGAAACCTCTTACTTCCGCCTGCTTACCTGTTTAAATGTTGCTACTGGAATCTTGCTAACCAGAGTTAATGAACCACTACACTTACGAGTACATTACAAATGCAACTAGAGG
This sequence comes from Lepidocyrtus violaceus, assembly GCA_034696905.1. Taxonomy (NCBI): domain Eukaryota; kingdom Metazoa; phylum Arthropoda; class Collembola; order Entomobryomorpha; family Entomobryidae; genus Lepidocyrtus; species Lepidocyrtus violaceus. Next base: position 2,014 of record JAQGAI010001022.1, on the reverse strand, counting down.
CAATGATATATCTGCTCTGAAGGTGAACTCGCTGCTGCAATCACGCTAACGCTACTGGCGTATATGTAACGCATAACAAATGCATGAATTATTGGAAATGGGACGGGTTTGAAAAATGCATTCACTACTTTATATCCTAATTTTAAACAGAGAAATATTCTACGTAAATCCATTCCACATTGGTTTGTCACACACACATACGATCGGCGTAGGTAGAATGCCCAGGTTTTTATTGCCTCTTCAAAACTTTATGGACTAGGAGTTTTGATTCAATTCAAGGGAACGAATGGAAAGAAAGAGACAGCAATAAAACAAATGTTTTATCAATAACTTGCTCAACTCGTTAGTCCTCAATCCCTGAATATTTATAAAAGTATCGGGGGATCGTATCGTCTCATGTGTATGATTTGGCACATTTCAATGGAATATTTTTTTTTCCTATCCGGCAGAGCAATGCAGACATATTATACGCTTCCGACTAATAATCCCGCAAGGACTAATGAAGTGGGGAATATTTTTTTTCTGCCAATGCCTAAATGATACATCATTATTGAATAAAGCCGTCGTTATTTAAAAATTGGCAAGCGATAAAATCCCTTTCAAAGTGACATCCGACCCATTCCCCATTTACACTTTTTGGGCTGCTCAAAGAACGTTAATATTTCAATGGAAACTGATAGCGGGACATACACTCCTCAATCATTTGTAGTTGCCGATAAATAAAAAATAAATAACAACGGGCGGTTTATTTTTTAAAATCATAGGCCGGGCATTTAATCTCAGAGTGGCTATGATGTACTTCGACATAGGCCTTATTACGTATTCCCTCCCCACATTCCACTTCCGCGTATCTCAACTCCCGACTACCGGGAACTCATTAAATTTATCACATTAATCTTCAACGTTTCGAAGCTCCCTATTCTCTTAGTTGTTAGGCAGGAGGGAAAAGTAAGTAGGGAAGTGTCTATAAGTGGGTGCATACCAACTTGTTACTGATAGCTATTTTTTAAGAAATTGTCAGTGATTTGTAAGGTTGTTCAGTTTCCCTGTGATTTATCATGTGATTGATGCAGCTTTATATTCTATATAGTCTATTTTGGGGTTAATGTAAAAAAAAGTTGTATAATAGTATGCTTATTACTGAATACACACATAAACTATGTACTTCTATTCAACAGCAGGTGCCTCTGAAAAGGAGCAACAAGATAGGTTAATATTTCATCCGATCCTCTCAAATCATGCATTTCGGGCTTGTCTCACTTTACAAACCCCAACTTGGATTCTACGAAACGATAAAATTCGGTTATTTTGTAGGGTTTAATTTCTTTTTAATAAATAAATCAACCACCAATATTATATGCATTCGTCATTATAAAATCTGCATCTGGGCTACAGCTTCGGCTACAGCTACATCTGCTTCAAAATCCTATTTAACTTATGAACATGAACAAAGATTCGAGATCCCTCTGCAGAATATGAATACATTTACCAGAATTATATACCTAACCGTTTCACCCAACCCATACTATACTACAGTAAAGCATTTTCCTCCGATAGCCATGTTTGCACACAGTCCAACAAGTCAAGAGAAAGTTGACAGCGAACCGAGTTTCATTTTCAGAAGGAACGTTTTTGTTTGCATATTCCTCCACCTGTTATTATTATTGCTTGCACCTTATCGTCCAATCAGTCCTCTTAAGAGATTTGATATAGGTACATAGGTGCACACTTAAAAGGAAATAAATACGAACAACATTCTGCAACAATTCCTCCAGAATTTTATAGCATTATTATTGAAGTAATTCAAACGCATACCTACCTAATCACACACAATACGATTATGACTTGTCCCCTTCAAAATGTAAATCAATTTCCAGCTCCAGTGATATTCAGAACCGATAAGGTAAATGCTCACAAACCCTTTTTGCTACATAGCCTCAGCCTGCTGCTGGCTAATTCTGGTACGCCGACAACGAGGAAACTCACCCATGACCAGAGAAATGGAACTGTACAG
>JAQGAI010001021.1:0-16353 GCA_034696905.1 Lepidocyrtus violaceus | reverse complement strand
ACTTTAGTTGACATCTTCATCATAGTTAATTAGGGGGCAAATTCCTTTCAGTGGGTTACCTGATAGTGGATTTAACAAGTACTTTGCAGCAAAAAACTTCTCAAAATCACAAAATGGCTGCCCTCTCTCTCGGAGTGTTTTTCTCTCCTCCACTTTCCTAGCAATACTGAGCAAGACAAAGAACTCTGCACGCACACTGACAAGCACAAACAAGTTTCGACTTGACTCGATCCATCATCTTCCTCCTCTCTCTGCTTCTCATCTCTGCTTCCAGTTTCTTTACAAAAAAATGCGTATGCTCTCCTGCATGTTTTTCCAAACGTTGAAGCAAGCAAGAAAAACGTTACCATAGGAATTATTAATGCAATGCAAATTCACTCAAGTTGACTGCATCACATTGTTTTTCTCATCAATGCATTGCGTTGCTATAGAAGGCAATTGCAATGCCTTTCACTGTCGATGATTTCGTTTTACGAAATCCAAGAAAAAAGCCTTTTCGTTTTGCGCATTTCAGTATCACATGGCTACTACTAAAGTGAAGAGAAAAAACTTTTCTGAAATGAAAACGTTCTCTTGAACATTTGTAGTACAAAAATGTTTCCGTGTAAGCAGTAATTTTAAACTGGACTTTTCTCCACTTTCTCCCTTCTAATTAACTAGATAATTGATTAAAATGATTATTTTAGAGCAATTCAACTGTTTGGAATTGAGTTGGAACTTTTTTGAAGCAAAAAAGTTAAGTGGAAGGGGAAAACATTTTTTGAGGAAAAAGGTTTTCATAAACATTTCTCCTTTAAAAAAGTTTTCCTCTTCCACTCAACTTTTTTCCATCAAAACAGTTCCAACTCAATTAGGAATAGTTTAATAGCGCTAAAATAATCATTTTAATCAGTTAACTAGTTAATTGGTAGGGAGAAAGTGAAAAAAAGTTAGTTTTCAATAATTTGGGATTTGACACACTTTTCAGTTGAGGTTTTAAAAAAATCAACTTTTCTCCTCTCCCTCATTTATTAATTAAAAATTACTGTTTGAATATGGGTTTTTAGTAAATTAAATTTAATTAAACGAACAAAATCTCTGTTGTACCTCTCTTGTATATGCAACTATAAAAATTTATTTTCATGTCATAAACAAAACCAGTATGCAATGCAAGTCACAAAATGAAAATTAAAGTTACCAAAATTAATTTTTATGGTTTATAATTATTAATTTTATTCACATATTATTATATAACTAAATTTCATTAAATATAATCAGTGTACAAGTAAAAACATTTTGTATTTTAATATACATCATTGTTTCGGTAAGTAATTATTCACGCTTTACATACTTGCTTATTATACATCCGATAGTAAACTGTTTAAATAATCCAAATCATACAAACCCGAATTAACGAAAAGAGGTGCAAATTCTTTCATGTCATTATCATTAATTAGACCGAATGCTTCATGAAAAAGATTTTTGACCTCTTCAGGAGCATCTACCCTATCGTTGGTTTTAGGCTGCTTTAAACCTGAATACTGCCAAGCCCATTCCTGGGCGGTTAGGAAACGCAAAACCTTTTTATCTACAAAAAACTCCAAATTAAAAAATCGAAGAGATTCGACCTTGTCTAGTTTTGACAATGCATATCCTACAGTCTTGGAATCGTGTAACAAAAACAATCTAGTCATAACGGCTCTGCTTTCTTCATGATTGTAGTAATCAAGAATGAGTTTAACGTGCAAATGTAAGTCATTAACTTTAATATCAATACTCTCAATTCCATCTTTACCGAATAAAAAATTGGACCACTTGCGTGTACACAACTTACTCATTATCAGAAGCATGCCTTCAGTAATTGGCGGCGGTGTCCAGGGATAGTATATACGATTGAATAATGCTTGTTCATCCGAATAGTTAACTTTTTCTCTTTTCAACTCGACAGAAAGACCATCCCCTTCAAACTCCCAAAAACTGTGAATAAAATTATGAATTCTGATTCTAGATAATCTCCCTTCGTGTTTAATCTCTACACTGTCGACTTTCTCCGAACTGATGCTCCCTTCCTTAACTAAAAATATGATTGTCATGTTTTTACTTTTGTTACGAAAACCTTCCTTTAAAACATGGTCTAAAACAGGTCGTGTCATTGGAAGATTCAAATGAAGCAAGTACGAGTAAAAGAATCCTGTCCAAAAGTACTTTGTTAACTTTGAGTAGTCAAAGCAGTAACTACACAGGCGGTCAACAATACACTTTACAACCTCCACCTGCTCATTAACAGACCTGTTCCTATCTTTAGCAACTAATTTTTCTATCAACCATGACTTTATATCAAAAGGAATACATACAAGTAGCTCCTTCTTTGAAATAACGTTATTCGCTGACATTAACAGATACAATTTAACAAATTCAAAAACACAATCCCTAACTAAAGTCGAAATATTTAATTGGTCCAAACCCTCTAAAAATTTAGCAACCTCTTCAACAGTCATACAACTCAATCGTTCCATCATAAAAACTGCTACCCCCATGTCACCCATGTAACTTTCGAGATTCATGTTAATTGTTTTAGACAGTTGATTTGAGGAAATTATATCGGATTGCCCTGATAAAAAACTAAGCATGCAATGAAACGAGTCTTTTCTCCACAAGTCGGTAGAATGCTGAAACTCATTCGGAATGGGTAATTCCCATACATCAAACAATTCAAAAACTGATATTGGTTGGAAATCATCCTTATCACAATTTATCATAGTCATGTGAGACGCAACGGATCTTGGAATAAAAGTTGACTCCGGCATTTGTATAGGAACGGCGGATGGGATGTCTTCATTATGTAAAACTGGAATATTCGACAATGTTCCACCTACAGATTGTGCCTCTGGTTGGATGGATGGGGTTGTGAAACTGCTTGTTGAAGCCACTTGGAAGTCTACAGGCAAACAAAAAGTAAAAATGATTATAAGATTTAATTTACAATAATTATTCAAGTAAAGTCAGCAGTCAACTTAGTTTTCAGTACTTACTATGCGGCAAAGTAATCACTGTTTGACCTGTTCCGTCATCGTGGAGGATACAAATCATGTTTTGCTGACAGGTCGTTGAATCGGTATTGGTATCTGTGACATCTGTCACTGACATCAGACACGGAACTCCTATAGTTTGGTTCAGCCCAGATACACTACTTTCTTCTTCAACATAAATAGCCACCGCCTGTTCATTCCCGTCCCCATTTCCTAGATGCCTCCCTACATCAGTTTCCTCTTGATTCTCCTCCAGCATTCCTATACCAGCTCCCTCTTGATTATCGTCCTGCCTCCATTCATCAGTTAAGTCTTGATTAGTCACAATCGGATTTTCTTTTACAATGTCGACGTCACTCCCATGATTGTCATCCTCATGATTCCCTCCAGATAAATCCTCTTCAGTAATTGACTGTTGATTATCAGCATTTTGCTCAGTTCCATCTTGACGCACCATTTCATCCTTATCTGCAGATGTTTGTCCGGGAACTGGTCTGGAAGCTGGTCTGGAAGCTGGTCTGGATGATGGCTTGGCAGTGGATTTGGCAGTGGATTTGGCAGTGGATTTGGCAGTGGATTTGGAAGTGGATTTGGAAGTGGATTTGGAAGTGGATTTGGAAGTGGATTTGGAAGTGGATTTGGAAGTGGATTTGGAAGATTCCTTTCTTTTCTGTAGTGAAACAATACAAACTGTTAGTAAATGCTTTTCATCAAAAATCTTCTACTCAACCTACAATGAAACAAATTGTCGAATTTTTTAAATGTATTCCGTTATTGTTACTACCTTGGCTGGAGAAGCTGATTGGGAAGAATCTTCATCTGTAGTATTCGCTTCAGCATCACTGTTTTTTTTGCTGCTTTGCTGACGAGCACGCTTTAAAGCTCTTTCCTGACGCCTCTGTTCCCACATGAGAATTTTCTCTTCTTGTTCATTTTTCTTCTTCTGCTCTTCCGTTGCTTTTCTCACCTCTGCTGAATTAAGTTGTAATTCCTAAAATAGTAAAGAAAGATGACAAGTTTTAATTTTCATCATTAGTTGCGTTTGAGATCAGTGTTTAAATGCCGTAATGTTACTGAAACCCATAAAATGTCAACTCACTTTATGGCCTGTTTCTTTAAAATGCTGGTCTATCTTGTCACGCTCAATCGTGTTAAATATGCAGTCAAGACAGGCGTAGACAGCTTCCTGTAGGATAATTAACAAAAAAAGAATAGCATACATTACCCATTGTACTTTAAGTCACCTTTGTATAAAAACACTGCAGTCCAAAACACTTTAATTTTTGATTCAGTTACCTTGTGCGTTGGATACTCTTTTAAATGTCTTGCCATGGGGCCTGCATATGTGAAAGCGCAGCAGCAGTTTGCGCATCGAATATTTAATTTGATTCCTTTCTCGATGGGAGCCTTTTGATGAGCCGTTAATTTGTGCTTATGTTCAAACTTTAAACCGCACCTTCACAAACAAACTGGCCTTCCTTCGCAGGTTTCTCGTCGTTTGTAGCAGATTCCTCTCCGTTTGAAGTAGGTTCCTCGTCGTTTGTAGCAGGTTCCTCTCCGTTTGAGGTAGGTTCATTGTCGTTAGAAGCAGGTTCCTCCATAACGGCAGTTGGGTCTTGAGAATTTGTTGACTGACAGTTAGATGCTTTCTTAGAAGTGCCTTTAGTTCTTGTTGATCTTCTTCTCCCCATTTTGGCTAAGCATGTAAAATTTTACTAAACAAATAAAATAACTATTTTTTAACAATCATAAAACGAGCTAGTTTCACTCTAGTTGACTACAGTTAATTATCTGTTTTGTTCTTGTTTTGATATTCGACTTTGCCGGCTGATACAAGCTTAAAGTGGATATGATTGAGTTAGCAGCAGCAGCAGAAACAAAATTCCAAGCAATGTACCGGTCAAACAACAACAAACCAAAATGACTCAATAGTTGCGCCAAATCTCATCCTACCCCAGCTGGGAATGAACCTAAACATTTCTGTTCAACAAATGTTTGCTCGTAAGCAACAAAGACTTTAATATGCAAGTCAAGCTTCCAACTCTGAATGCATACGTACTCTGTATAGAAATTAATCACTTTGCATAGGCCAGGTAATTATATTCAAAAATAGTCTTTAATTTATTCTCTCGTAACAAAAATACAAAGTTGACATAATTAATTTAAATTAGTTATTATTGGAGTTGACTATAAAATTGATTAGACACTGGTTTACATTGGTATGCATTATTTAGGTACGTACACATTATTTAATTTATTCAGTCTCGTTTGCTTACTTTGCTATGACTCAGTCGCTTATATTATTTGTAAAACGTAACATTTGTTTCATTTGATTTATTGTTAGTAATAAAATTGATTGACTTTTGTTTGTTAGTAGTATCATATAATTATTTATCAATTTGCACAAGAACGGTCAATTTATTTATTTAATGCACGGTTTCACCTTTTCCTTCAGCTCTTTATCTCCGCGGGTTTCAGCATATTTCTCCACTCTTTTTGCGACTGACACTGGGATGAGCATGGCAGGCCTTTTCATCATTATTTGCTTCATTGTCTCCTCCATCAAAGAATTTTGATAGTAATCGGCCATTTCTAACAATGTAATGTTGATGAAGACGTCTTCAAACGGTCGTTGCATGTTTCCGTAATACAAAAATTTAAGGAAACAATTAACTTCCACCTGACTCCAGGACGTCATATTGATAATTCCACTGGTGCCTTCACTCCAGTTGCCTCCATACAGCATCTTCTCGAACATTGCACAACGAGCTGAAACACAACATCAGAAAAAAAACCAAACATAAACCAACTATTGTTTTTAGTTAATTTAGTAATAATAGTTTTAATTAGCTTTTGAATGTTTTGCGTGAGGAAAAGTTGACTAAAGGAATTTAACAGTTTAGAGCTACAAATGTTCTCCAATCTCAGTCAACTTTGTTGAATGTCAAGTTTTACGTTCCAAATGTCAAAATGAACATTTAACAGCACTTACTAATTAATGAATTGGGTGAGAGGAGAAAAGTTGATTTTTTTTAAAACCTCAACTGAAAAGAGTGTCAAAGCCCAAATTTTTAAAAATTGACTTTTCTTAACTTTCTCTCTACTAATTAGCTAGTTAACTAATTAAAATAGTTATTGTAGCGCTAATAAACTATTCCTAATTGAGTTGGAACTGTTTTGATGGAAAAAAGTTGAGGGGAAGGGGAAAACATTTTTTGAAGGAAAAAAGTTTTCATAAACATTTCTCGTTCGAAAAAGTTTTTCCCTTCCCCTCAACTTTTTTGCTTTAAAAAAGTTCCAAACCAATTACAAACAGTTTAATAGCGCTAGAATAACTATTTTAATCAGTTAACTATTTAATTAGTAGGGAGAAAGTAGAGAAAAATCAATTTTTAAAAATTTGGGCTTTGACACTTATTTCAGAGGAGGTTTTAAAAAAACAATTTTTCTCCTCTCCCTCATTCATTAATTAGTAAATTGCTACTGTAAACTAGTGGGAAACCTATTTATGATAAAATAAGTCTGGGAAGTAGAAAAAAATCAGTAGAAACGGTTGAATAGATGCATAATCTTTTTTGGGGGGTAAAATGTTTCAAAAAAAAAGCTGTCTCTAAAATGTTCATTTTTCAAGTAAACTTTATTTGATCAGAATTTTTATAATGGTCTAATTTATCATAGTTTAATTACTGCAGAATATTGATTTCAAATTAACTTATTAGTACATTATTTGAGTGAAACTGGACAAAAGTTAACTTTGACAAACATGAGCTTTTACACAAAATTACATTCAGAAAAACGACACCATCATTCCCACATATCCTTAACCAGAAACAACAAGTAAAATAACTAAAAGCGATAACGCTTGATCTTTTTCTTATCTAAAATTTCATATAATTTTTCCATGCAAGGAATGCGAGATCTCCTGAATGTTGTTTCTGCTGATATGAAAAACAAAAAGTTGATTGCTCGGGAAATGGCAACCAAAGTACGACTTGCATCCCTCATGAATCCAATGTTGTTTCTGCTGTTGCAACGAACCATGCTGACAATGATAAGGCTTTTTTCTTTTCCTTCAAAACTGTCACTGGTGCAAATGTCGACTCCCTGCAAATAAAGTAAATTTTTTTCATTAATATTTTTGAGAACAATACTCTATCCAAGTAAATGAGAGAGAAAAAAATGCTAATGGCAAATTGTTAATTGGTTACCTGAATTCGCTTCTTAAGCTCAGTCAACTGCGCATTGTACATGACAAGAATGGCGACTTTATCCATGTCCACTTTCAATCTTCTCATTTTTGTAACCAATCCTTCAATAATGTCACATTCCTTAAGGTTTACAAAGGATGGATCCCTCTATCAAAAAGAAAACAATTAATTACTAAATGTAACTTTCGACAGTTGCATACATAATTACATAATCCATATTCAATGCTTATATGCCAGAAATATTACTTACAGATTGCTCTTTCACAGTCGTTTCGTCGTACGTTATACGAAAAAAGCTGCATTCTTGAAGCATTGGAAATTCGTCAAAAAATTCCTTTGAATAGCCCTCAATCTTCCTGTTGAGAATTTCTTTTGCACATTTCAGTCGGCCCTCATACATCCAGTAACTCACGACGCTGCAAATCATCGACTCCATCCTATATTGCTCCACCAGTTTGGTCATTGGAGCAATCTTTTTCATGTATTCACTAGAGACAAACAGAATACGTACATGTTTCATAATCTAGAAAATGGCTTACTTTATGCATTGTTAATTCAAGTTAGTCAACTTAAAATTAAAATAATGGCAACTTACGTAGTAGTAAACAGCCTCATCCATGAGATACCGGCACAGGCGGTAGATGCAGATTTGCTTGACGTAACCGGGCTTAATTGCTTATCATCACCGAGTAGCCACATTTTGATTGGGTTAAGAGCAAGAAGGGGAAGCATGAGACTAACAGTGACCAAATTGGCTTCGTCTACCACCACTGATAAGAGTCGGTCATTTCTGTTTTTGAGATATGTCATCAGCTCTCCTCCTATCGCCACACTGATGGTGCACACCAACACGTCCACTTCATTGAGCACCAGTTCCCGGACATTGTCAAAATGCTCATGCAACGAATTCTCTTCACTTTCCGTCAGGATCATTCGTTGACTTGTCTCATATTCTGAAAAAACATAAAGTAGAGTTTTTATGAATGTCATGTCCAACTGGAAAGAGAAACTTTAATTCTACTTTCAATTCATTCCTCTGCGTACTATTTCGACTTACTTGAAATGATGGATTCCATGCTTTTGTTCCTGTAGTACGCGGGATGAGATTTCAAAGCAGTGTGAAGGAACAAGGACGACTTTTCTGGTGAAACGGGCTCCTCTCTGGATCTAGTCAGCATTCTCATAACTGTAAAGTGTTTCGCTGTATCCTTCTTAGCTTGGTTCAACTTGTCGACAAACACATCAGCTGCGTAGTTGGTGGGAGCAACGCAAAGAGACAGCCGTCTCTTTTTTTGAAGGGAATGCAACGCCAAAACTCCATAACAAGCTGTCTTGGATTTGCCGGTTCCTAAAATAACAAATAAAATTTTAAGCATAAAGAAAAAGCAAAGAGAAGAGAAAGACACTCATTCTCACAGGATTGCAAATTATTATAAAACACATCTTACCAGGAGGACCTTCCGTAATGTGCACCGGATTTCTAATCATGGCAGAAACGGCTTCCTTTTGGGCAGTGTTCAAGTGTTGAGTATATTCTGAATAATCACCTTCATATTTAACTTGAAGCCCTTGAGGAGGAGTATGAGTGACTCGTGGGATTGACGGAGAAAGTAAATAGTCACACATGGACATTTCGCGAAACTTTGGGCAAGGGATCACAGTGTCTTGAATTACTTTTTCGTCCTGGGAAGTCAAGTCTGGTTTGTCACCGGGATAAGCCGTTTCCTCTACCTGGAAAACTTTTCCATCATCTAATTCCATCCTCTTTTCTTTTACCACACGTCCCATCCAGAATACAGCTTGATGCTTTATTTCAAATCGAAAGTTGACTTGTTTGTGACTTTGAAAAAAGGCAGTGGCAGTGACGTTTCCATTGTTTTTTTCCGTTGGACTGGCTTCAGTCAGACGGCCGCAAATACGACGGGCAAAGTCTGGAACGATTATCTCAACACCAAAGTGCAATTTTGAATTCTTTTCTTGGTCTTGTCTGAATTCCTTGATAAAGTTGTTTTCTTGCATGTTGAACTGGACTTTCCATGATCGTCTGTTGGACAACTGATCAGTACTTTTTTCTTGCACGGTCAAAATGTTAATTTCTTCTGGCTGGCTCATCATATTTCGACTCTGCCTAAACCTTTTCCAGTCTCCAATACAGTCTGAGATGGGGGATACGTTTCCTGGAGGTGGGTGAGGAATCATAAAAAACTCCTGCCTCCTTGAAAACGTTACTCCGTCTTCTACCCAAACTGTAATTTCCACAGTGGTAAAAGTACCATTCTCCGTCACACTGTAGACTTTTCCCCGGATCCAGTCCGACATCAGCATTTCCAGATCTACCAAGGAAGGAGTTTCCGCCTTTACCAAAGCCTGCAATTTTAAAAACGAAATATGATTCATGAAATGAGCCTCTCAAATAAACAGCATTAATTTTGTAATTAGTCAATAATGACATTAAATATTTAATTTACCTTTGAAATCAAACGAACAGATCTAAACTTTCTGAAACCTTCTTTGGACCACAGCTCCGATGTCAGAGTCGACATTTCTATATTGAAGCGAACCTTGCTCTTTTTGATTTCTTCATCATCATCATCGCTCTCATCTTTTTCCTCGACAAAAATTGGGACTGATGCTACTCGAGCCAGCTGAAAGTTTGTTGCAAGTGTTCTTGCCTGGGTACGAAAGTCAACTTTTTCAGTTGCAAATACACTTCGCTGAAAACTTTCGACGGATGACGCCAACGGCTGAATTCCTTTCAACAGCAGCATAAGACAATCGTTGACCCCTCTTGCTGTTCCTTTATACTCATCGTAACGCCGGGCATAATTGGATCGAGTAGTGAGCCGGAAAAACGCTTCCCCTGGCCATGCATATGAAGCCCTGCAATCAGTATAAACAAAACGGTTTTTTTGTAAATGACTGACTAAACTTTTTGACCACTGACATAATCATAATTGCAATTAGTAAATGTTTTGACATATTTTTTAGCTTACGTCAACGGATCGCATCCACAGGTACCGGCTAACCAGTTCAAATCAGGATCAACTCCAAGAATGACATAGTCCTTCAGACAAAACATGCAGGTTGATTTCCAATTTCGAATCTTGTCAAAATCAAACAGTCTGTCATGGCAGGAGGAAAAGGGAACGTACTTGAATTCATCAAAGATTTCTAAAAAGAAGAAATGAAACATTAATCAAGTGATGTGCTTTGTCAGTTCCTCAAAAATAATCTAACCATTTGTGTTTAATTTAAACTTACTTTGAAAATTAACAAGTTCCTTTTCCTTGCCCAACCCTATTCCTGACTTGGAGGAGCATGGACCAGCCGTGTTAAACTTTACTCCAGACTTGCAAAAATCCTTGTTTCCGTTGAGATATGCTAAGTCGACAAACGAGAAAGAAAAACACATTTAACAACATGGAAATTACACTGCCATCAAGTTTAATTATGAGTTGAAAAGGAAAGTTAAATTTAATAATAATTACCCAAGGCCTGGATAGCGTCAAGTCTTGACACAAACTCCAAGACAGTTCCATGATGCTTATGGTCCAGTTTAGGGTTGTATCGGTAGTGCAGGAATCCAGGAAAGCGCCCTTCCCCTTTCAATTTCGGATCCAACATCTTCAAATTCAAGTCATCCTTGTGTTGTTCAATCACCAGAATCAGCTCAATGTTGTCACTGCCTCCAAGAACCTTCTTGACGAATCCAGGTGTAAAAATCTTCAAGTGATCCTCCAAAAAACCGTTTCCCTCTTTCAACTGCCGATGAAGGTCATTGTCCGCGTAGTGGTCTATGAATCCCCTTTGAGATCTCTGAATCCCATAATCCTAGCAAAATTAAACATAGCATAAATAAGCATACATTTTCTTCGAATAAAAATTTAGTCAACTACTAATAGTGAAACAATTGGACTAATTAATTAAGGACTTACCACATCTCTCAACTTAATTACGTTGTTTCCTAACATCCTGCCAGCAAAGAGTACCCGAATCTTGTTGAAGGGGATGTTCAAACCACTGATGATTCCATTCTTGCTATTTGACACTGCATCCAAAACTTCAAGCTTCAGTCCACTGCTTGAAACGCATGCTTCATACCCACCTGGAAAGTGAAAAAAATAAATCAAAACGTGCAAAATATATGATGAGGCACGGGAACCTAAATAAAGCATCAATCACAAGAATCGAAATTATAATTAATAATCATTATTTTAACAGCTGATGTAGTTTACCTTCTCTAATGTAGCCCATTAACTTGTCAGTGATCTGCTTCTCAGTCAACTTTCGCTCAATCCCATCCAATTGAATGGCAGGATATATCTGATCCCCCATTCTTTACGATAGTTGCAGTAAATTAATTTTTTATCAATTATAAAACAAAATTGTACTATTAAAAGTAGACTAACTAAAAACTAACACAAACTGAATTGCACTAACAATGAATGTTTCTCTCTACTTCAAACTAATAATAAGGCAAAAAACAATTTCAAAAAATATGATTTCCAATTCCACCAACGTTATTTTTAATTGTTCATTTATTAACTCACAAAAATTAAAAATTAAATGTGGTGGTCAGAAAAACAACAAACACCTCCTTCGTTCATGAATAGAACCTAAATGCAATTGCACGTTTCAGCTTGACTGAGTTTGCTCTGTCTTTGGATTTTTGTATTCGAGCCAGTTGAGATACTCACTGGGTGGGGCGATACAAGACACGTAAGTGAGTAACACGTAACTTATAACTGAGGTGTATTGAAATATTCTGAGAACGAAAAGAAGCTTTCTTCCCATTTCGTAAAACGAACACTTTGACATGAAACATTTTTGGACAGAAAAAGTTGCCATGGACATTTCTCCATCCAAAATGTTTTTTTTCTTCCCCTCAACCTTTTTCCAGCAGAAATGTACCAAATCAATCAAAACAGTTTAATTGTGGTAGAATAACTATTTTAAGTAATTCGCAAGTTAATTAGTAGAGAAAAAGTGGAGAAAAGTCAAATTTCATAATTTTGGGATTTCACACATATTTCAGAAATTCTTTTAAAAAATAATAAAACACACTATGAATGGTACCAATCTTAATTACAATTAATTGGAAGATGTAGAGTATAACTACATAACATAAAACTATAAAGAGTTAATGTACTGTTAATTTAATTTTGTACAGAAATAATACTTTAAAAATAAAAATTACATAACTGATTTCGACTATTCTTTCGCTAACGTGCCCTTCATTTTCATGGCATTTACAATACTGCCTTTATCCCATTTGAGCTAATGCGCACAGATATTCCATGGAGGCTGAAAAAGTGCGAACTGAATTCAACAGTCATTGTAGGGTCCAATTGATTAGAGATCCGCCTCAACCTTAATCTATGACTGACCATTCTTCTCCAAGATTGTCCAAGGGATGCTGTTGTAGCTTGATTAATTGGGTTGGTTGACACCTAATAATAAACAAAACCATGAAACAGTATCTTTACTAGGTATGGGTAATAACATAATCATTAAAAATCTTAGTTTAAAACAAAAACGGAAAAACAATTTTAAATTTGTCAACTTACATCATTGCTTACAACAATGGCTGCTTTGTGACTGATTGAGTACTCTCGCAGAGCAGTTCCGACTTCTGCAAGCGTAAGACGCATGTTGAATCTGGAAGAGAAACTCTCCAAATCCATCCGAAAGAAACCAGCAAACCCATCCAGAATAATTAACCGCAACTGCTTTGGCAACATTTTTACAACCTTATTCAAGTGACCCCCTACAAAAAATTCTCTCAGCTTCTTCTGCAACAAAGTAATTCATTTGTTACCCACATCAATCAAGTCAACAAAAACTGCATTACATTTAGGATAACTATCATATTAAGCTTACAGAATCCGCAAGATAAATTACGTAAACGTTATTGGCAGGGTTAGCTGGCAAATCATCAGGAAATCGGGTCCGAAAATGAGATGCAATCTCCTCAAAACGGCGTAATACAAAAGAGGCTTCTGAGCAAATGTACAGCACGCCTGCAGATTTAAATGAAAATATTTATTACAATACTTGATAAGCAACTTTAAAAATCTCATTCTATGAGAAGGTTAATCATTTTGAAATCAAGATTTCTTTGAATAAAAATCACTTACAAGAGTCCAAGCCACCTTTACTTTTCGGCAATTGAGCAGTGATTGCCAACTGCATACAAAGTTGACTTCTTCCACTTCCCTTTTCCCCACACAAATCAGTGATCCCAAATGTGGGAATGCCACCCCGTAACCAGAAATCAATTATGCTGCATCCAGTCGTTAGCATGTCCTTGTCTGGGTTAGCAATGGCGACAGGTGAAGGTTGAGGAACGTTACACTCAGGGGATGATAATCGCGCTTTCTTTTCGACTGTCGGTCCATCTTCATTTTCCTCTAAATCAGATAACGGTGGCGATTCTTTTACCACAGTTACTCCTTCTTCACTATCATCCGTATCAGATAATGGTGGCGATTCCTTCACGATCGTTACTCCCTCTTCATCAGCTTCCACATCCGATGGCGGGGGCGTTTCTGGAACAATCGGGTCCAAATCATCCTGTGACAATGGAGGGCTGCTTTCAACTTTTGTCACATTATCCTCCAAACCCAACAAAGCCAACACACTTTCGTTATTTTGAATTTGTCGACTTAAACCAGCTCCCTCAACTTCCTTTTCCAAATCATCAGTCGTGAATGTGGATGACATTTTTCCAAAGTAAAGAACTTTTAATTTCCTTCCAAACACCTACGTAGAAAGTTTAATCTACTGCTACCACTTTGAAACTACCGAAAAAGTTATTTAATGACAAAAATAAAACAAAACTGAAAAATCCCTACTCGCAAGCGTATAGCTGACATGTACGTCAGCGTATTTGTACTCAGCCTGTTTGCATAAAAACGTTCTTCCCTGAAAGAAAAAAAACTTTTCTGGGGCAATAAAACACAAGCCAAACATGCATGTTTCGTATCAGTCCCATATATAGCATTCATAAATCATAAATCCCCCTCAGTCTGACTAGAATTTTTTTCTTCTAATTATGCTTATATAATTAATTATAATAAAATAGTGATGATAATGATGATGCAAGTAAACAGTATTCATTTGTTTCTATTTATTTACGCGTATTATTTTTATTCAGTCTCTTCGTAGTTTTGAGCACAAGAAGTTATTTAAAAAGCTTATATCGGAATACATTAAATTATTTTAAGAATGAATGTTATTTAAAAAAAAGTCAACTATTTAAACTATATTTAAAAACGCTTCGGAAAGAGCGGCAAGGAAATCAAGAAAACATAAAACAACGGTATAAAAACATCAACAACTAAATGTATGAAAACTAGCATAACGCTCACCTACTCATAAGTACATTAAACCAAATACAGATACATAAAACGAT
Source organism: Lepidocyrtus violaceus (assembly GCA_034696905.1). NCBI lineage: Eukaryota > Metazoa > Arthropoda > Collembola > Entomobryomorpha > Entomobryidae > Lepidocyrtus > Lepidocyrtus violaceus. The sequence continues at coordinate 1,723 of JAQGAI010001021.1, read as the reverse complement.
TAAAAAAAGGCCTAATTTCCAACTTCAATGTCACTGTCACTGCTACTGTCAGACTCTGGGCGGTTACAAATTAACCAGTGCCCGGTGCAAAGTCTTGGAATATCTGGAACGAAGGGAGTCTCAATGTCGACATCAGCGTCTTCATTTCGTGGCGTTGGATGAAGTGGAAGACTGCGACCAAGCTGGACCAAGTGCGGATTAAACCAATTACCTCCTGCTCTAGATCCCCGATTTCCTCCTGGTCCGGAATCCCGATTTCCTCCTGCTCCAGTATGGCGAGTTCCTCTTGCTCCAGATTCCTGATTCCCTCCTGCTCCAGCAGGCCGATTCACAACCTCTTCCAGAAAAACAACTTCCTCTTCATCAGCAACTTCTTCCAAGTTGGCGATATCCGCACCGTCCCCAAGGATCTCCGTCTCAGCATCGTGATCCACCATCTGATGAAAAGAATATTATAAATACAAATTATTTACATTCCATATTATGCATACAACATCATCAATCACATCATCCATTAACCAAATAGCTAATTTTAAAAAAAGACATAAAAATATGGAATAAGAAAGAAAATATTTTAAAAAAACTTACAATAGGGACCTGCTGAGGATTCTGCTGCTGACCGGGACCTGCTACAGTCGACTGCTCTTCCTCTCGAGAAACCGGATCTTCCTGTCTGTCAGTCATGCTTGCTTCACTAGTAAAACAATAATTTATTAATTATAAACTAGTTTATAAACTAATGATGAAAGGAATATTCTTCAAAAGCACTTTTCATAATTTAATGCACCACCAATTCATTCTTCACTTGTACCTAAATAAAAAAATCGTGTTTAACTTACCTAAAATTCCTCCCACCTAACTTGGAATAACAATAGTTATTTAGTTAACTCAAGTCGACAATTAAATTAAAAATTATCCAAGCAACCTGCAAATTATCAAAACATCCACCTTCTCACTTTGAAGGGTCAATGAAGAATGCGATGTGAGTGAAGGAATAGCAATCACATTCAATCTCGGTTACATTCCAACCACAGAGAAATCATATGATCTCACAAGCATAAACAAAAGCTTCCCATGCAAGCAACAAAGATGCACTTTTAGGCCAAGTCCCAGCATTCATTCATGTTGCATGCATTAACTTGATGGGGCAAAATGAGACGATGGCATGCAATTCAAACCAGCTTTTTCGGGAGAAATGGCTTTAGCATTATGCTTAGTTTTTTGTCGCAAATAATTATGAATTACACCGCATTACTAAATGATTGCAATAATTTAATAAACAGGTAGATAGAAAAAGTCATCCTGTACAAGATACATATATTATTTCAACTTGACTTTATTTATTTTAGTTAATAAAAGCTTGTCGACTATAATGCCATCACTCAAGTTGTGATTTTCTGCTAGATATACCCTTCCTATTTCAATGGGAAAGGCATCCCTTGCGACCCCGAGTTGCGAGGTAAGAGAGGGTTAGGGGGTGTTTACGAAAAGAGTACCTGTGCTCTGTAAACAGTAATATGCGTCTAACTGCCCTGTACCGTTTGGTGCAGGCCCACCTGGCGCATATACCCCTGGCCTTTTGAGATTAGTCGTCTCCCTAACCCTTCTCGTAACCCTCCCAGATATGTGTTTCTTTGTATAGAGACAGCAGTGCAATTTTTAATTCTATTTTAACTGTTGTAGGAATTAGAAACTGGCTATAATTAACACAACACAACCATTT